>JAQFXU010002300.1:0-21690 GCA_034693705.1 Spatulosminthurus flaviceps
AGATTTTTTCCGATTCCGATTTGAATTCGGATACCGAAATTTTTTGGATATAATTCCGATTCGAATTGCCATCCCTGTTATCTAGATTTTCGATCGTGGACGGAAGCCTCGTATTTCCGCCCAGTATTTCTTGGATAAACCCATTCGTCCAAATATTTTTAGTCTAGAAACTTTTTTCTCTAAATATTTTTAATCCAAAGTTTTATTGTGCACATATTTTTAGTCAAGAATTCTTTTTGTCCGTATGTATTTAATCCAGAAACGTTTTTGCCCAAATGTGTTTAATCTAGAAAACTATTTGTCCAAATAATTGTGAATCCAGTTTGTCCAAATATTTTTCATCTAGAATTTATACTGTCCAAGTATTTATAGTCTAGAAACATTTTGGTCAAAAAAATTACATCCAAAAAGTTATTCATCTAATTGGACTGTAAATATGTCTTATATAGCGGGAAAAAAAGATTACATGTTTATTTTAGAACCAAAATTCGTCCAAAAATACCAAACCAACATTACCAACGTTTCAAAGGAACGAAATCGTCTCGCAACATAATGTTTTAAAATCATAATTTCATCGAACTGAGAGTTTATATTTTGTTATTTATGGCTGAATAAATACATTATGACATTGTTTACGGTTGATTTCCTCCGTTGAAAGTTTGTAGGATGAATTTTTCCTGCCTGTCTTGTCGCAAACAAGGGACGAATAGATATTTCTTGGGCGAAAAATTCTATGGTTTAAATAATATGTTTGGACAAAGACCTTTCCTAGTTATTATTTACAACATTTTGGGTTAGATAGGAGACAAGAACAACTGCTGATTCTTAGGAGCTTCATACTCCACGGAATGTAGCATCAGATTCATTTTAAGAATCTTAGGAATTTAATTCGCATATTTACGAAACAGCATTCCAGAATTTAATACACCAACATGTAATGGTAATTACGATGACCATGTTATCCATATTTCTAGTTATTAAAATGACGCTTATGTACTCAAAAACTCTGTAAAAATAAATAAAATCTCTGCATTAGTAAAATGTATACGTGCAAGAGTCTTCAATGGGGATTAGAATCTATATTCATGATGAATTACTGTAGAAGATTAAATACTGAAAGCATAAAAACCTTAACCTTAAATTCAAACAAAGAAGGAAGTATGATTAAGTCAATGAATTAAGATCAATAAATTTATCTGTATTTAAAATCTTAATCGTGAGCAGATTTCTACAGTAGTGTTAATAGATGTTCCTACTTAAATAAGTGTGATACCACATTTTGCGGATGAAGTTATAGTTACTACATATGCAACCGTTCCTATGAACCTTCAACTCAGCTTTTACGAAGTCAGAAGTGCCCAATAAACTGGTTTTACCTTTCATAATTCTTTGGGGTACGTGTAAGTATGTTTCAGAACTTATCCACAGTGTGTGTACATTGCGTATCGTGCACGCGAGTGTAATTCTGAATTTTCATATAATTTGAGGTAAGTAATGCTTGCACATGTAGACCAACACCAAACGAACTAATTATCCTTACTTTTCATACAACTTTCCAATGTCGAGCTCGATAATGGGCGGCAAGCGAAACGCGTTTTGTACATGTGCATATGAAAAACGAGCTTCAGGAGCCATTTTGAGTGGAGCTCCTTTTCGTCACAAGTGAAGAAATAATTCAGCATTTTCAATTGCAGAAACGACCCGTGTAACGTCAAAAAGTTGCATTTACGTTCTTGGGGATCAACAGCAAAACTTTGAGACTAAAAGGAAAATGGTGATAAAATTTTTAAAATAATTTGTTTTTATTAATTTCATGTCAATAATTGGGGTTAAATCCACTGTACGTATTTTTCTGTACGGATGGTTTATAATAGTTTCCTACGGTAAATGGTTCAAAAAATTATATGCAGTATCATCACTACATGTAAAACTATAACTGTACATAGAAGTATATGCAATATACAATAAATTTTAGCATATAATACATTAGGTTTTAGTTTACATATGAATTTGGTAATTTTTATTATTTTACTAGCATATTATTATTATTATTTTATTATTATTACAATAGTTGTATAGTAATAATTTGTTGGACTAATAAATTACGATACTTATAGAGGATGGTTGGACAAACTGCGTGATTTTTTACTCGTACGGTACGATACATACGATACCTACTATTAATTGTATTATGTCACAATAAAGCTATTATAATTGCTAAACAAATGTAAGATACTCCCATACATTTTTTACCGATAAATTCGAAGTATCCGATATTTTACACAAGCAAAATTCATTTTATATCAGTGTCATCATGTAAAAAGGACATTAATTCTTAGGCTTGTATTCTCAATAAAAGATCACTACTTTTTGAATGCATACAACTTGGAGCAAAATGGGATAAAATAATTGCAGTTTGCAGTGTTACGTATTAAACTCCTCCAGGTATGTAAACATTTCCTTTGTTTGCTGCAGACGTAGATATCAAATAGCGTTTCGCCCTTTTCTCAAGTCCTTCAAATTTTGTACAATGCAATAATTATTAGTATGTATCATGTCCCTGCATTTTCTGATTACTTTATATAGGAAACCTGAAATAGATAGATATTTTTAAAAATCATTCTCATCGCGTAAGCGTTTAACTAAAACAAAAATATCCACAGGTCACTCATATTTTAATGATTCGCGCTGGAAATTTCACAAGATTATGGCATGTCATTTCTTAATGCAAGGATTTTAAAAAGAAAGACGACACCGTGGTGGTTTCCCCCACAGAGAGGTTATCATTAATATCGCAGTACATAAAATTAATAATTCAAACAATGAAAGCATAGATACTAAACATGACCAAAATTATATGTCGACCAAATGTTACTTAAACACCAAACTTTTGTGCAAAGAATACTATGGTCATTTGATGAAATTGATATCAAAAGATTAATTTTCCGTTCAGATGTAGCTACTTTCTAATTAATTAATATTTACGTATCGAGGTAGAGGCAAAACCATGTTTGGTCATCAATAGTCATTGCACATATTTGCTATAGCTTCCACAAGTCCCTTGAAAATCTACAAAATCATTAACTCATGTTCAAAAAGATGCATAAAAATAATAGCAACAATATTATTATCATTCATTAGCATTAAAAGGTTCGACAGGTTGTACAAATGTAAAACCAATGGGGATAGGTTATCCAATAATGAATACCCGAATACCTTTTAGAGCCACAACTTTCAATTTCCGAGCAAATTCAATGTTTCAGGGAATTCAGAACACATGCACATTGACAATAACTCCTTGGCGTTTTACTTTAGTAAATTATAAGAATTCTAACAGGAATTTTCAGCCCATCTTTTCGCATTCTGATTGGATATTGTGGTCCAATTTGTATTAAAATACCAAGGAGTCAGTTCCTGCTTAAAATATTTTTCCAAGGAATATTAAAGGTTGTTTCTCCACAACTCTATATATAATATGTATAAATAGAACTAATAGTATTAAGGACTTTCTTTGCGTGAATGCCGAGCTAATAATGAAATATGTCTGCAACTAAAAGCTAGTTTTGTCGATTACTTTAAATATAATAGTGATAATTAACTATTAAACTTTACAGTCCTCCAGTATCTTCCTCAAATAATACATATACAAAAGAGCGTAAAATCTTAACATATAAAGTATGTACATGTGTCGCATCAAAAATTCTTGTAATATGTTACGACTGCGAGCTATATAATAATAAGTAACAAAAATTAATTCTACATTTTTTAGCATCTAGGCTTCATCACTAATTTCATTGTACTCTAGCTTGAGTTTATTAACATTTCTAAAGTTATAAAATGTTGCAGTAATTCATACGCCGCCTGAATGGGTACCTTTTCTTCCCACTATATATCATTATTCATTAAATAAGATAACCGAAAAGAATCGTTATTGTAATCATCAGTAAACACTGCATAAACCTAAACTGTGAACAAATCAAAGTGACGCATCAGTAGAATGATACACTCAAACTATGAACAACAGGGTCAAACATTAGCGAGTATGCAATTTAATGTTTAATAACTTGCTTTAGAAACTACTATCATAGCCCCGAAAAAAATCCGACCAAACAAGAAATCTAATATAATTACAACTTCAGCAAATACTCACGATTCATACACAGATATAATTGCTTATACGCTACGGTTGTTGTAATTCATTAATAGTAACTCTCTGGGTGCGCAGAACGACTACATGATCGCAATTTTTAATACATTACACCATGTTTAAACATCGTGTAAAGTGAAAAAAGGAGTTATTACAAAGAGCAATAATACAAGCTGAGCGTACAAATTACTAACTCAATCTAAAGTAACAACTTAATTTGCCTAGTATTTAAAATGCAATCCTCACTTTAACAAAGCACTGACTGCTGTACATTTGTGTGTACGTGGTTTAGTAATACATCATCTCAACTTAAAATGTATTTGAAGGTTTACAAGTAAAGTAAAAATCCAGTAACTTAATAGAATAATGTAGGTTCCGCTTCAAATCCTCGTCCTAAAAATGTCAGTACAAATGAAGTGCTTGTTGGATTCTACTGGGTCGTCAGATACGGCTAATCGTAACACTCGACGCAAATATCGTGGCCCTCAGCAACACATTTAGTCTCTTTAGTCAAATTTGTTTGTGATGTCTCAATTTTCAGTTGAAAACCTTGCTTCCTAGTTTTTAATATTTTACTGTGACCTAACAACGATGCAGGGGCATTACTTTTAAAAATAAAGTGAAGCTAAAAAATTCTTTAGGAGGGGTATAACCTAATGTTCAATAATTCAATACGTTTCAGTAAAGGCCAGAAATTCCTACGGCAGCCAAAGCTATGCTAATGGGGCTTGGTGTGATTGAATTTGAATACCGCTGAGTGGTGAAAGTGTTTGAAGTCGAGATTTCAATTGTAAAACGTATTATTCAATCGTGAACCAACACATACTTAAGGAAATATAGAATATTCTCAAAGTCACAAACAATAAACGTAATAGAATACACAATGAGACCCACTAGCAAGTAGGTAACCGAAAACAGTATAGATTTCTCCGGGAGAAAATTTGCTGGGTACAGATCTATTTCATTTCCAGACACAAAAACTAATAAAACGTATATAAAGAAGTCGGAAAAGTATAATTCACACAGCTTAGCATTCACAATCTGGACAATGTTAATAAACAAGATATAAAGCCCACCTAAATAATTATGTCGTAAGTCGTAATTCATGTAGAAAAGTATACGGCATGTACTGACTACTTATACACGAAGTAGCTAATTGAAAGGAAGACAAACTGTTATCCTGCTTTCATTTGAGAAAACGAAAAGGTACTACATTCTTTGTGATGTGCCTGACTATCAAACAATGTTGCACTACCGTATTTTAAATTCATATAATTCAGCTGAGACTGCTAACCAGGACTGAAAAAACAAATGTTAAAAGCAATACCAATAACATTACAATTAATCTTGCCCGAAACGATCAACGTCGAGAAAAACCAATACATTATTCACCCCAAATAAAATTTAAATTATTGATTTATCACGTTAAACACTATGGAGGGCAAAGCTGTGTACTTCATGAGAGACAGAAAAATTATTTCGCTCAAAGCCATGATAAAACACTGACGACCCTGTATATCCAAGAATGGAAATGGAAAACTTACGAAAAATTGCAAAATATTTATGTACAAAATGAGGAAACTTAAACTATTCAGAAAGGTTATCATGATCATCTTGATCATTATCATCGTCCTCACCATAACTATCATCATCCGCGTCTGGATTACTTGGGGAACCAAGCTGTTGAGAAGATTGCCCATGGTGATGCTGTAAGCTCTCAATGGCCGCCTGCATTTCCAGATCCTCTACGGACATAGCCATGGACATGGAAACATCTCCTCCAGAGGACATGGACGCATGACTCAAACCACTTAATCCCAGAGTTGAGTGACCGGAGACTTCAAAACAGACATTTTCGACATTGTCTGAAGACGCATCTCCATCAGCAAAATACGATTCTTCACATTCAAGGTCACCAAATTCTGCTCTCCAATCTTCACCACGATTACCGATTTGGTCAATATACATTTCTAGAGCTTTAGGAAGCACTTGTTTTGCCTTGGCGATATCTTCATCTGTACATTCATTCTTGTCTAATCCAAGACTTAGACCCATACGCTTCAAAACTTCGATGTCGTCGTGGATTTCAAACGTCCCATCAAAGTTGAACAGGTACTCCATCCTAACGAAAATATTTTACTCAGCAAAGGGAAAAATTCACAACATGGTACACCTCTTAAATTATGAATAATTCAATGTGTAAAAAACTGATATGAAGAGCATACTTATCATTGGAGATAGAGCAGTCGATTACAGTACTCTTAGCGGTGTTAACAATAAGGAAAGGAAGATGAATTGAACCGTGTGGTGCAGGAGGACCTGACTCTTTCTCTCTCTGCTTATTTTTCTCCACTAAAGATTTAAATGCCACTTGCTGCAATGAAAGAATAATTCAATAATTTATAATCCCTGAACAATAATCATTATCATTATGAAACAGTGAACGAACCTTTAGTACGAAGTTATCTGATTAGGATTATAGATTTGAACAGCAGTCTACCTGAATGATGAGGTCGTGAAGTTGTTGAGTTTTAGCCTTGAGTCTCTCAATTCGCTTAGCCCGATCCTTTTCAAGAGTGGTACATTCTTGCATAGAATTTGTGGGTAGGCCTAGCCATTTTATTTCTTTCTTTTCCTTAGAAATAATATTCATGGCCATCAGAACGTTAAGAGCATCGTATACCCGTCTGCGGATATTTTTCTGATCGAACTGCTGTTCAATAGAACTCATTCCCATGTTTGGCGACGCAAACTCTTGTACTAATTCATCAGCCACTTCATTGTAAGTTGTAACACCCTAAAAATTAAAACGTATTACGATTCCCCCTGTTTTTTGGTTGCCATTTACGATACTTTAAAAATATGTTCTCAGTGATAGCAATTTATTTACCTTAGTCCGAACTTTTTCACACACTTTCATACTGAAATGTCGCAATCCTTTGCCTCCCTTTTCTGCCTTCCTCCGCTTGCTTTCATAAGAAACATCCGAAGGAAAATCCACTCGCTTTCGGGCACCGGTGTGATCCAGTATTGGAGAGATGAAACTTTGCTTGGATAAATTCAATGTGGGTCCCACATTTCCTGTCATAACTTGGGAAGATCCACCAGGGGAATTCGGAGCTGCAGCGACCATCGTGATTTGCTGCTGACCTAACTGCTGGCCAATATTAGCAGTAACTAACTGAGGTCCCTGAGGTCCTTGCGTCAATATCAGTCGCTGATTCCCGGCTTGAATTACTTGTTGCTGTATCAATCAAATTAATTTGAAAAATTAGCCGGGAAATAATTACAACATAAACACATCCAACAAATCTGAATGCAGCCTTACAAGCATTGGAGTGCCTATGACAGTTTGGGTTCCTGTTCTTTGCTGAATAAAGGTGGTCGTAGTAGGGGTACCAACTTCTGATTTGATATTTGCAGTTTGGATAGGAAAAGTCATAACTTGTCTTCCTACTACATCATCATTTTTCATTAGACAACCATGTTTTATTAAAATTAATACTTTAAAGCTCCGGCACAAATTATTCTCACCGTGGCCACTTTTGATAATCGTCGTCGGTGTTGTGACCACATTTGAAGTCCGAACTATCTGTCCGATTTGATTTGCATTGGATGTCGGTGCCGCAAGTATGACCTGCTGACCCTGTTGGTTCTGCTGCATATACACAGAAAATAGATTTTTATGCTAATGTTACTGTACCTTAATGCTACATATGAACTGTTGAGATAAAGTATAGTACGTTTAATGTGAATGTGCAATAATTAAAAACAATTAACGAGATCCCTGAAAATCTCCTGACTAAGGACTTACACCCACCTGGACATAATTAGGGGCTGCTCTAATTATAGTTTTTACTCCACCAGCGGCAGTGGAAGTTTTTATGGGTAGTCCACTTGCTGTCACGAATTTCCCAGGTGCAGTCTGCACAACCTCGATAACCTGGGTATTTCCTGTTTGGAAATGCATGAAAAAATCGGGCGTGAAGTGAATACATAGATTGAAAGATAAGAGACTACCCCTCACTCCTGGAAGGAGCGTTTAGCATGCAACGTTCACAAAGTATTAAAGTTCCATGCAGCAATGCAAGGAACCAGAGAAACCTTTACTCAATACGCTCAGTAAGCTCACGTCCCCCCAACTTAAAAGCCCCGCATGCGGGCAACGACACCAAACCATGAGCGACGGAGCAACAAACTGTCGCTTTGAAATACTTACAAGTATTTTAAATGAGTTCTAGGACTACCGTACAGATAAGTGATGTCATTAAGTTAACATGAAAAACATCCCTCAATGTCACTGGCGGAGGCTCTACCGAATAATTTGTAAATATGATGCAGCATGCAGCAATGTTATATGTATTTACCCTAACTCTCAAACTGCGGTTAACAACGTCTGTTAGCTAATGACCCTGCTTATCAACCGATGACATGCTTCAGACAAGTTTGAAGTTAGTTGGGGTTTGACAAAAACTAACAATCGCAAACCTAGTGCGAAACAAAGAACTTTGACAATTAGTGCGATTCAGAGGAGATTAACAGCAAGCATGACATAAGCAAAAACATACTACCCACCATGTCATGGGTCAATCTTCTGTAGTATAAAGTCATTTTAACCCAATGACATCTATCGCAAGACTAATTCCTAATGAAAATCATGAAACAAATTCTTAAACTGATCCCATACTTTCAATACAAATAATTCACGTCGTTAAGGATTATTACAATTCAAATATAAAGATACATGCCTCATAAACCTCACTGATGGTGAGTTAATGATATAGAATAAAAATTAAAGGAATAAACAAGAAACATGTCTGATTGATTTTAAGACCACTTTTAAGCGAACTGACGACAGCTGCACAATCAGTAATTGACTACTTAAATATCAATGCCGACAGGCAATTCTGTTCTACCAACGTAAAAAGTTCCACGTCTCCGTAAAACCTAACGAAAGCATACTATTTCGCAATCGAAAGAAACCACGGGACAATGAAGGTGTCAGGTAAGAATGTTTTACGAAGCTATACTTACTAAGGCCAAGGCACCCATGAGACAAAGGTACTTCATTATAGGCTAAGCTGATTCCATATAAATTTATAGTCACGCACAAATGCTTAATTGCGTGACATCCTCCGTCCTAAAGAGCAGGGCCAATAATTAGTGACATGATCAACCGTGACACAACAATCAATTTCAACGTACAACGCTTTTTGAAAACGACATAGCCAAACTGCAACTTACAGTTCGTTTCCTACCCCCTGTCAAGTACGCCAAATGGTCTAAGAATGATATGAATAAAGTGGTACATATATCTTTCCCTGTAACTTCCATTTCCTACAATTATATAAATGTACCACGGTTTCACGAAATTCTAAGAATCTTCGGTCAACTGAACTAGATTATCACAATAGAATGTTGCTTTGTCGTTGCAGCCTTGCCGGAAGCCGGCAATAAGAGCCGTATACCATCAACTTAAATTACCAATCGTGTTAAATGTTCCATTTCTATAGGCATGCTATTTAACAGAAAAAGAAATACTCAGAAGCTAACAATACAGTCACGAAAGCAACATTCACAAGAGGCAAACAAGGGTTAAAGAGATGAAAGAAATCCAGCCGATCTGGGTCGATGATGCCGATGCCGTCTTATTCAAAGCAATTGCCACATGCAAAGAAAGAAATACCTCCACTCTCGCTCACTCACATGAAGTATTACTTACACACACAACGCACACAGGCACACTCAAACAGACACGAAACTTTACCAAAAAAATCACTTACCGCTTGCATCCTTGATCAGCAGATTCTTGACAACTGGACCCCCTTGAATTGTCGCCATGGTCAAATATTGTTCCTACCGTGAAGGGTGTCCACCTAAAATCCAAATTTCAAATATCAAATGCTTCCGCACCTAAAAATACACAGTTTCACTTCCAATACGCCACTTATATATAACCGGGTTACCAGTAACTGAAACCCGGGTATGAAATTCATGTATATCACTCCGTAATAACTACAACCGCATCCGCAATTTACCCTTAAAATGAACTAAAATAAATTCTCTCGCTTTCTCTCGTCACACATCCACCTCCTCAAGCTCATCCACTCTCAACAACCTTACACCATGTTCGGCTTCGGCATACATAATGCATGTCCATTAGAAACTCGTCGAAAAACTCCAAAACCTCAAATATAATGATTTGACAAAAGTTTCCAGTAAAATAAAAATTCACAATTCCTCATTAAAATGCTCATCGGCTCGTGACGAACCACGAACCCCGAAAAAACTATACGACGATACACTTCTCACACATACCAGAGTTCCACCACTCTGAACCGTCCATTACAAACCACGTCTCTCCATTCTCAAAATTCTCGTCTCAACTTGACAATGAAAAAATTCACAAATTTTCTCCACATCCTCCTCAAAAGTTGAAAATTCACATAAAAAATCCCACACAAAGAAAAATCCAGCTGACAAATAAACTTCCAAGTCTCTAAAAAAAATTACGAGGCAAGCATTCCTTGTAGCAGAGTGTACTCACTCAACTCTACTGGCAGAACAAAAGCGCATGGATGTAGAGAGAGTGAAATGAATTAAATACCACGATGTTAAAGAATCCCTTGAACTTATTTTTAGTCAGGATTCCGGGAAATTACCCCCAATTCCACATTACCCACCTGGACATGAAGTGCCATTCAAAAGGCCACTTAACCACAGTGACAAGCTAGTCCTAAATTACTGTTAGCACTTACAAATCAACACTCACAGATTGGGATCACTGCTAACCTTGTTTTAATATGGCTGCCGCCCAGCAAAAGAAAGGCGGTTCAAGGATTAAACTTGGCTCTCGTATCCTCCAATCCTCCAACTAAAGTCCTCAGTGTCACCAGTAACTTTCAATTGTATCCTGGGTCGCTTCCAACCACCCTCAAACTAAACCCGGGTCGTGGAAATTTCGCAAAAATTTTCAACAATTTCAACAGCTACTCTATAACCCAAGGAAACCAGCTCAAAATAAGCTTGGCGGCAAGAGGCGGAGGGAGAGGGCCGCCAATAATATTGTGGTAACACGAGTAACTCTTCGGATCTTCCTCTCCTATAGTCTTATATATCATTCAAGTCTATAGAGTCCCCCTATACACAATTTGTGCTCTCAGCCTTCACAGTCAGTTAGTGTGTGTGTTATATATAGTGTGTGTGTACGTTTCACAAAGCAAAACCTGAAAAATTGTCTCGTCCCACTATCGACTTTAGCGCCAAAGAACTTACCATACAATTGCGGGCTTGGAAATTGGCCGTCCCACATTTGACAAAAGGTGAAACTATATTCGTACTTTATTCCATCTTCCTCCTCAAGATTCTAGAGATCTACGGGTTTTTATTTTTTCCATGTGAATTGCGCCAATACAGGGATAAACTTTGCTCAAATGATCTCCCTACCAATAGATGCCATCTGGAGCGCTTGGGTATTATTTTCAGTTGTGTGTGTATATACTTGGAGTGGCTATCCTTTTTAGTATTATCAAGTATTTAAAGGGCTGACGTTTCCTGTAGTAGTGTGTTTTTGTGTGGAATTGTCGACTTGGACTTGACGTAACTTTTATAGAGTAGGTATATATACATGTGATGTGGGTCTCTCATATTTTTAGTGTCTTTTATTTGTGTGTATACTGTGTGTGTATAGAGTTTGTATGAGAAAGGTCTTTGCATGTTGGAGAGTCAATGTCATGTTGGATACTACGAGATAAGATTGACACTACTGTTGACAGTTGTTGTTCGTCGACTCCGGAGGTAAGTGTATTAGTTGAGTGGGGCAAGTTTAGTAAGTTTAGTTGCATTGGAATAGTTGAGTTTTAAGTTTTTTGTATTGATAGAATTTTGTTTATTGGTGTGGTAAATTTTGGGAGAGGAGGTTGTTGAAGGGGGATTTCAAGTATTTGGGGATGATTTGATTTTTTTGAAGTGACTGGAGAGTTGAGAAATTTTTGAAGGGATTTGAGTGGAAGATTTGCTTGATTGTTTGATTTGCAAGCGAAGTTGTGGGATGTATATGGTGCATGTGTCTGTGTTTATGTATTTGATTGTTTTGTCAATATTTTTGAAATGAAATATGAGTTTTGATTGTCAATTTGTTGGTTCCTTTTTGTGTAGGATTGAGTTGAAGGAGGACGAGGCGAGGCGAGGGTGAGGAACAAGAAAGGAGAAGATGAAGGGCAGCTTTTGAAAAGATGTGTATGGAATCTTGGATAACTAGTCGTCATGGTGAACTTGTGGAAAATTTGACAGGAAGATGGTAGAAGAGGTTTGTTGTTTTAATTGGGATTATCAAAGTTGTGAGAGATGATTGAAGTTAAAAAGTGTATTAATTTTATTGTAAGTTTATTGCGAGGATGTAGATTATTTTTTTTGGTTTCGAATTATTTTAAATAGCTTAGGTTGTTGAATTTTAAAATTCTGAATTCAGGTAAATGTTGCGTTGTGAATTCTGTGAATTGAAATGAAGAATATGGATAGTGGAATTAGGGAGATTTTAAATTAGGGTGAAGTGATGCTTCGGGTGAATCTTGAGAAATGTCGAAGTCGCTCATTTGTGTGAGTTTAACCTGGAGCTGGAGCTAGTCATAGTCTTCAGTATTCAAGCAATGCTTGACATAGGCTTATAAAGCAAATTCAAAATACAATCATGCACTTGTCAAAATTGAATGGAATTATTCCACATTTTCAGCGGAGTATCACTTATTAATTGTTTGGAAGCTCAAAATTTTCGTGGGGCGCTATGATTCGAAGTTTTTTACCGGATAGTAAAGGCGGATTTCGGTGGAAATAACACGCACTTAAGATTGGTAGGTTTCGAATGAAATTCGATTTTGGAAGTATACAGAGAGTGTGTGCATTATTAATTTCGTGAGTGTTCTGGGTTTGAGACTATTTACTTAGACTTGGATGGTTGATTGAAAATATTTATTGGCCTTGGTTCACTGTGGTAGACACATTTTTACGACTACTGTTGAGGACTGTGGGTTAATTTACAAGGATATGTAGAGACAAATGAAGCAACCAGAGGATGTAACAAGCTTCATGGAATTTTTTCTCGCGATGTGGAATTTTATTTGTGTTTATTCGTGGTTTACTGATTTTTTAGTGCTGCTTTTGGGTACTGTTCTGTGAATCATGATATGATAATATGATGATTTTATATTATTAGTGCAGTGCGGTTAATGCAAGCAGGTGCTCTTGCATTAATTAATATGGATTGACAGTGACAATGAGCTGGCGTTACCATGCTATTGCTATGATTCAAATAATATAGACGTAACATAAAAGTCAAAATTTTTGGTTCAATCGTACTGAGAACTTTCCATACACAAAGTGTCAGCGCTTGATACAAATTTATTGGTTTGTTTACCATGCAGGTGCTGCTTCTACAAGCTTGGGTTATTCATTCTGGCTGATAGAAGACGATGTCAAGTGCAAGTGGAAACAGTAAAGAAAAAGATGGAAAGCTTAGTAGTAAACTTGCACCGCAACAGCAGAAGCAACGACCAGAGACATCAACTTCAAAAGACATGAGACCAGTGTTTGCTTTTGGGAATAAAACCCCAACTATAAAACAACCGGCAGGAAAACAACGGATAGGAACAGCAGGCAAACCAAGTGGTGCTATAGTGGATGAAATTGCCACCGGAAATGAATCTCTGTCTGATTCGGAGCAGTCAGTGACTTCTCTTAGTATTCTTGATCTCCCGGACAATGTTACGGAGCATTTGTTCACATTCCTGTCTATGTCAGATCTGAAAAATTGTGCTCTAGTCTGTAAACAATGGAATGCAGTATTAGGTGATGAAAACAATGAAGTGTGGCGGGCCAGTTGTTATCGAAGACTCAGTCGTGAAGTTATTCATTGTGAACTACTTTCGTCATGTCCAACCTATAAATCCAAGATTAGGGCTTTCTTTCATGCTTGGAATCCACATGACTGCTCAAGAAATGTTTACGTAAAGCCTAGTGGTTTTACAATTCACCGGAACCCAGTAGCTCAAAGTACTGATGGTGCGCGAGGAAAAATCGGTAAAATATTTGCTTAGTATTCATCCATAATCGATTCTGATTCATGTATAAGTATAAGTACTGAAGGTACCTCCCATATTTCAATAGCTATTTTTTCGTAAAGGACGTTGTTTCGGGATAAGGAGTATATTACTAATAATTTTTTTGTATAATTCAAGTATATAATTTTAGTTTTGGATAAGGCATAATCCGAGTGCTTAAGTATTATAAAAAGGTTAGAAGTGTAGTTTCATCATTCATTGGGCTTGAAATAATGAAATAACTGATGTGGTTATTTTACATTAGGATTCAGTAGAGGACGCCACTCTTGGGAAATTGTTTGGGAGGGACCACTCGGGACTGTTGCAGTTGTTGGAATCGCGACGAAACAAGCTGATATGCGAGCTCAAGGATACGTGGCTTTACTCGGCCAGGACGAACATTCGTGGGGTTGGAATTTAGTTGAAAATTATTTGCTTCACAATGGTGACTCACAAGGCAACTATCCCCTCCTTAGTAACGCCCCGAGGTATCAGGTACGATCTTGTCACTAATATTTGACCTGTGTACATGTACATGTCACATGTGCATTATATTTAACGTTAGCAGATATTGCTTTAAATTCCTGATTGAATAGAATTGTTCTAGACTGATTAAATTTTTTATATTCTAATTAGGTTGGAGAAAAAATCCGAGTAATACTTGATTGTGAAGATAATACCCTCTCATTTGAGAAGAATTTCGAATTTCTTGGCGTGGCTTTCCGCGGACTTCCTAAGCAGGAATTATACCCGTCAATATCAGCTGTGTATGGTAATACTGAAGTCTCTATGGTGTACCTTGGACCCCCGTTAGATGGTTAGAGTATATATGCAAAGCCGTCGAAGAATTGGAGATCATTTAGCTTGAAGAGCGCAGAACACCACCCAGCCATTACTAAGCAATTGTTACATTCGCACTTTCCACTGAAAAGTACATTGAACAAATTATACGTACTAGATTTGGACAAGCTTTAATTATTAATCTATTTTCACAACGTGGTGACTGTTTGTGTGAAATCCACAAGCAAATAATTAGAAAAGTATGCTTTTGCGAATCAACCTCGTTACAAATGATTTCTAGTCAGATTTTGCAAGCTTGTACCTACAGTAATCAGTCATGGTTTATGAAAATTAAACATACTGTCCGGTCGTTTTAACTTAGTTACTTACCTGTTTATAATATGCAAGCATAAGCATTTGTCTTAAGAATCACATTCCAATTCAATGATTTTAGATAGGACTCTCTGCAATGTTATTGCAAATTGCAATTATTGTAGTATAATACGTAAAGTCGGTAAAGATATACGTGGAAAGTGAAAACTGAGTGATTACGCGGCTATTTTTGCTCCCATTATTGCCAAACGTGTGCTGATATGGGAAATAACCAGCACATGTTTTAAGCCCTGCCTGTTAGCATAACCTGATCTCTTCTTAAACGAATGAACTCAGTTTCGCCGTTTCGCGTGCAATGGGTAAAAAATTGGTCTGGTTTTGCAATCGATACAGAAGATTCTCTCTTCATTTCGGTAGTAGCTACTTACATCATATCCTGACAGTAGTATACTACATTTAAAGTATCATTTTAACTCCTGTAATGTTCCTGATTTATGCCGGTTTTTCCGCGCGGTTCAAATCCAACCTTCCCTGTAAACTTTAGCATTTACTTTGATCTGGAATTCAAAACCTTCAGAGCATTATTTTCTGTCTTTACTACAAAAGGAAAATTCTTGAATCTAAACGATAGTGCTACACAAAATCTTGAGGCATAGGCATTACAAAAGCCTAAGAACTGCACTGAGTCATTACATTCCTGTGATGCTTTACTTCAATAGCTAGCGCTTTTTTAGTACTCTTACCCAGTTCATATGCAAAAAGAAAATTTAGTTTGATGCCGCTAGTAATGATCTCAAATTTTAATACCATTACATCACAGTGCATTACAGGATTGTATATTTAGGCTCCTTATTTCACTTATGTACAGGTATTTGTGCTGAAAAGGATTTCGGATGGGAATATTTTATAAAATTGTGATAATATATATGTTCTATGCGTGTATGAGTTATTTATGTCTGATTTGAAGGGTAAAGTGCTGGAAATAATCAAGGTTATTTTAATGAGTCGCGTGTGTATACGTGTTTTCCACTCACCGGCGCAGCATCGTGAATTCTCTAACTCTCGTAGCCTTACAGTATTACGTTGTAAAGTCAAGTCCAAGAATTTACTGCGCTAAATACTCTTTGCGTAATTCACGATAGGTTAATCACGTTTGCAGTGCCGAAATGTGGTTGTTGAAGGTTATCATGTTTTTCAATCAACGATAGATTTACAAGTAGTCTCAGGTTTAATTTTGCCCGCAAAAATGTTAACTATCAGCTTAGTTCCATGCATAATTATCTCACGCTATAATACTATATAATGAAATACCAACCTAGTCATTTTGTAGAAGACTCTAATATTTTTTTAGTCATTTTCGCTGATGAGCATTTATGTTATTACCAAATCACGTAATATGTATTTATTCTTACTACAAATATCAAATTATGTTCGTATTGTACATAATAAAGATTCACACGTTATTAAAGAGTTCATCATTATTTCCCTATAACATTTCAAATGCTTTATACAACATGTAATCAAAATATTTTGAAACACATCACCATTTCGTAGTGTCGGGCAGACCTAAACTTTCCCAAAATGCGAGGCGCTTTTTGTAAGGGTTTGATATCATGCGAATGTCCCTGTCGATCCGCAGAAATTCAATTTTGGATGGGTCCTTCACGCTATGCCAAATCTTCATTGACCCGTTGTCAGTTGTGTAAGATGGTTCTCTAGTTAAATTAACAGAAGCTCAAATTGCCACATTGTTGCTCTACAGTAAAAATGTTTAGTTTAAACTATTTTTTTGTAATTATAAATCAATATACTACAAATCTCACCCATCAGATGCGTAACTATGGAGTAAATTAGCAAGGATTTGTGTCAATTCGTACTCAGGTTCTCCAATTTTGTAACCGTCAGCGAAAGTGGAAGCATTGAAGTAGTAGTACACATCCTCGCAATGCCCCACGGCTGTTTTAAACATATTTAAAATGAATTGAATTTAAGTTGCTCCCCTAGATTTTTTTCCCCGAAGGGCCAATTTATTCACAGCAATGGAATTTCAGTCCTTATGGCTTACCCCAGTCTGATCTCGGGGCTCCTAACAGTGACCCACCGCTGTTAAATCTTCCATTAAAGGCAAAAAGCATTGGGTAAGTTGGGGCGATAGATGAATGCACTTGGATGGCCTTTTGTATACCATTCATGAAATAACGGTCCGTTGCCATCTAAGTTTTCAAAGATAATTTACGGGCAAATTATTGTAAAATGTGCGGTCTAAATTAGAATGTATAGCTGAAACAGTAAATTAGGCATGTTCTAACATCTGAAATAAAATCATTTGGGGATTCCTTCGGGTTAACATTTCCATGGTAGAATCGCCATATCCTATCTGTTATGTCATTCCACTCTGACTTAGGAGTGATGTACTTGAAATCCATCAGTAATGGAAAGTACTTCCATATATTTCTCCTTACTGAGTGGTAAATCATCGTCAGTCGAAGCACTGTTGAAAATTCAAATTTTGTTAATAAGTTTTTCTACCTTAATATAATGCAACTCGTTTGTGGCCGTAGATTTTGTTAAGCTGAGTACTTTTTTGGTACCAAATTACGTTTATACTTTTACAAAATATAAGAGCTCAAGCTTTGTCAACACAAAAAACGCTCACTATGCAGAGACAAGACTCCTTCTTGTGTAACAACACTCACTGCCCATGGTTTCTTTGCGACTGAACCTCTTTGGTAAGCTTCTTCAGGAGTTTCTGTTAAAAATGACCCTGGGTCAGTAGCATCTTCAATTGTAGGGGCAAATAAAATCATGGGCAAAGGTATCAATTCCTACGAAACAAGCAGTCATAAAATTGAGTCAAATATTTTTCATAGAATTCAATCAATAGAATCTTCAATAGAATTGGTTCATCATGGACCGTCCGTGATCCGAAAATCCTTATGATTTTCGTATGACTCTCAAGTGCCACAAATGAGAATTGGCTAGCAGCCTTAAAACTATATTATGTATCAAAGGCATACAAAGTGCGTCCATATTGCTTGGAATTTTAAAAAAATTAAAGAGCAAGCCTCTCCTTTACATCCTGTAGGTATAGTATTTTGTATATTATTATTTACGTATAAATTTAGGATGTTAGCCACTATAAAAGCAGGGTTGATCTGGCGAATGCACGCCATCATCTCCTTCGAGCTTTCCGTGGGACAGGAAAACAACTTGGCCAATTTTACCGTCCTGGACCGTGCGACTTCGCGTGACTGCCAAGACCAATGATTAAAGGCAGTCCCACTCAGGGAGAAAGCGTTCTGGAAGAAACTTCTTGTTTTGTTAGCTATCATGTGCATGTGAACCATACACCCTCCACTACTTTGCCCCATCAATGTAACACGGCCTGGGTCCCCTCCAAATCTTTCGATGTTCTCATGAATCCATTTCATTGCTACAGCTTGGTCTTTCAAACCGTAGTTTCCAGGAGATTCCTTATCGCCAGTGCTTAAGTACCCTTGAAATTGTTTTCCTTCCTCAATTTTATGTATCACAAATAAACACGTACAACTCATAGTAGTTAACATGACTTACAACGACTTACCCAATACGCCTTGACGGTAGCTGATCGTTACCAATATAACCTCTTGATTGAGCAAATATGCCGGCCCATAATCACTACCTCCTCCAAAATAATAAGATCCTCCATGAATGAATATTACCACAGGATAATTTGGATTGTCGAAAACATCCGGTAGCTTTACATATCCATTTAATTGATATCCATAACAATTGTAATTTATTTCCCTAATGCTCATTCATATTCTTTATGAAATAGTAATTTTTATAGGACGTTACCCCGGGCGTGTAAATATTTATGTAGAGACAGTCCTCAACTCCAACTACTCTGGCCAGGTTCATGGGATTAAGTTGAAGACAATTTTCTTTTGCTCTCATTGTTTGCAATTTCCCCTCCCAAGGAGCTTTAGGCATAGGAGCCTACGTATTTGAAATGAATCAATGAATCATTTATGATAAATTTTGTACTACATTTAACAAAATCTACATTTAAAAAATGAATTTTTTGAAGGAGAAGTAATTTATCATTCTTACTCTAAACCTACGATTTCCAATGGGAGGTTCAGCGTAGGGTATGCCCTCAAAGGCAAAAATTCGTCGGCCTGAGGTAGTACCCATGGAGTATCCTTGTATGGAGCCAAGGGAAGTGATCACAGTGGGATGAGATGTAACATTTGCCAATAATTTTCTTCCACTTCTTCCTTCTAATAGTTTTGTATCAATAAAGGAATCTGTTGGTGCCCACTTCCATTGGCAGGAAACAAATCCACAGAGCACATTTGTCAAGTACAACATACTGCTTATAAGAACCATTTTGATAGATGAAAGCTGGAAAAGGTTTGATGAAGCCCAAAAATATAAGAATCATACAAGCGGAAGAAAGAATGTATTCCTTTCTGGACCTAATTCTCGACTGGATAAATCATTTGGAGTACGACAGAGAAAATATTAAAATAACTTCTACGACAAGGAAAAGATTCCCTTAATTTTTTTCTCTTTCTCTCTCTCTCTCTCTCAGGATAATGATTTTGGCTGGAGATTCCGAACATGCGAGTATGTACATAATAGCTAATTTAAAATACGTATTTTCTTCATTTTCTTATTTCCTGGATGAAGTAGTAGTTTGTAACGTCTATTATTTTGAATACTAGTCATAACATCATTTGGATTAGCATTATTATGTCTATAGTTTTTCCCATGGATCTGATTCTTTTATTCACACCAATTCCTGATTCTTTTAAAGTCTTGTAGCCTTTATGACGTGGAGTGCTGATAGGAAGCGTGGGAATAGTAGGTCAGGATACAATTAATTAAATCACACGTAATTTTCCTATGTTCACAACCAAGTTTACATGAACTAAGTATGTATAGTCAGACAAGGTCAATGTTAATTTTCCTTACTTATTAGTCCTGGGCATTCCACCACAAAATTGTGGTAGCACCGAAAAATATCCATTTCCGGTTGTCTCATTGATGTGAAATATATTAACTAAAATTGAGCCGTGTCACAACATCAAACTCTTGAAGAATCAAAGTTCATCCAAATGATTACTAAATAACATTTGTATAAACGATCCGTGTTTATCTTATATGGGAAAAAATTAATGCACAGCGCTTGTGCATATGTACTTACATTTACATGCATGGCAGCCTAAAAAATCAAAATGAATGATTTCCATTCACCAACGACGTGCCTTTATTGATACACCTTCCCCCCATCAAAATAATTTCGAAATTAGTGAAAAACATGGAGAAAGGGTTGAAGAGTGAGAGAACTATTATTTATGTCTTTGTACTTACACTTATGGATTGGCATTAATTTTTTTAAATTTATTGTTTAATAAAATTATATTTAGTTCCATCTGCAGGTGGTAAATTAAGGATCACTGGAATTGTAAAAAGTTCGTTGGCGTCACATCATTACGTTATAGCTTTTGTATTTGTGGTAAGAAAACGAAGACCATATACTTTTTTCTATTGTTTCCTTATAATTTTTTAGGACGATGGTGTGTGTTAGACCTTGATTTCACTAGTGCACTTAGCCATGGTTAAGTTAACTATAGTTAGTTTAACCTTCCAAAAGCAAGGGATTTCACTGAGGAAATGGTTAAGTTAACCATTTTTACCCCGATTTCACGCGAAAATAATGGTTAAACTAACCAATGGTTAATTTAACTATGGTTAAGTCCACCAGTGAAATCAAGGTCTTATTTGATCCAAAATAGAATGAACCATTTTAAGCAAAATTCTAAGTTACTTAAGTACGCACACCTATGAACAAAATTGATAACGAATTTTTATAACCGCAAAACTTGTGAATAGTTGTAAACTTTGTGGTTTATTTAAAGGTTGCTTTTACCATGCAAATACCGAATCTGTGAGTAAGCCCAATTTTCTGCATGGTTATGTCTTCTGCAGAAACAAATTGAAATGATGTTGAATAGATTTTTCATTGGCAAAACGAAAGCTTGTACATAATATAGAAGAGCAAATCCAGAAATCTTTTGAAATTTTTGGTAGATTTCAAATTTTTGATTTGTAGGACGCAGAGGTATAAAGAATATTAATGCAAATTACAGTACAAACAAGTTGAGGCAAAAAATTGCAGTACGAAGATGCGCACAGCAAAATAAGAATAATGAATAATGATAACATTTTTTTAAAAAAATCCGATTTCAAAATAATGAACCACGAACCTTATTTTTTGAAATAAGAAAATCCTTAATTATTGAAAAATTTATATTTTTATAATTTCTTACGAATTATTCTAAAAATTAT
>JAQFXU010002301.1:0-21686 GCA_034693705.1 Spatulosminthurus flaviceps
TGGTCAAAATCGGTGTAGCAGTTTTCGAGTAATTTTGGTTTATACAGAAAAACAGGATTTATTGGAGATTTTCGGTTTTTCTGTATAATCCAAAATTACTCAAAAACTGTTACACCGATTTTGACCAATATTTCGCCATTTTGAAGCATTTTTTATTACCCAGACCATCTTTTTTTAGTATTCTTGGTCTTTGAAGTACATCAGCTTTCTATGGGTTCTGAAGTTATCTGCAAAATCTTTTTTTTCGTCATCCTCCTAGCAAACGCAAATAAAAATACGAGCTTGCTTTTTTGCGCAAGCGAATGATTCAAAAGTTGAATTTTCTACTTCTTGCGAATCAGAAAAGACACATCTTCGTAAAATGATAAATTCATTATTTTATCTTCTTTATTTTTTATTTTCCTTCGACGTTTCAAACAAAATATTCGAATGAATAAATTAAGGACGTCCATTTTTCAATCTCTATTTTTATGAATATTATACCTCCGCTTTCCAATTTCCAACATTCTAACCTAATCATATCATAACCAGACACGACAAGAAAGATACGTATAGACGTAGACACCTATTAATCTCAAGCAACTAACTACTACATACGCAACAAACGCAACACGCATACCAAATAACAAAATAACCGTGTCGTTTTCTTTCTCTAATTTTCACCGATGTACAGTTTCAATTTGCCAATGTTGTCACTTTCGGACCAAGATGAAGAAGTGGATTCAGAAGGAGATCAAACTGATACGGATAGTTTTTACCGCGGAAAAAATACTTTCCATTGTCCACAGTGCAATAGTTATTTTACTACTACAAGTACTACAACTACAGCAACTCCAGTTGATCCCAAATCGTTGTCTTACCCCTTCTGTATCGTCTTTATACCTTTTCCAATTATATCGTAAACACCGTAATAAATATCATCAATATCAATCGTTAAGGAAGTCAAATAAATATGTATTAGGTTTTCGTAAAGTTTCCATCAGGAAATAATACGAAGCACTGTAGACGGTTATTATTGTTATAGATGGTTACTTCCACTTCTGGGTCATTATGGTATAGGCATGTCGGATGGTACTGTCAGGGATTTTTCTCGAAACTATGAAATTGGAGTCAACACCATCTCCTTTGGTACACCTACAAAATACTGTAAACTAAATCCTGCATTTGCTAAAGGTGGAATTGCTGGGTGGGACAGAGGCATCAACATTGCTACAAAACGCTACTTACGGCAATGGAACAAGGTAAGTATATGTATGCACAGAAATGTGGAATAACGTAAATTCGCGAATACGTTTGAAAATAAAAGTAACTTCGGTTCAACTATTTTTAAATTGTGCATGTGCATATTTATCCTCCTCATTTGCATGAAATTTTGCAATTCATACAGCCTTTATCATACTCTTCCAAGAAGAACCCTTCATATGTGGCTGAATCCCTGAATGAAATGGAGTATGAAGGCAAGAAATGGAACAGGTTAACCATTTGGTTTCTGATGCTGTATCGCAGTCACTACACCAGCGTCTCGGGAGTTGGGCGGACCTGGCTTCCATTCGGTTTAATTGTAACAACCTGTGCCCTTCTTCTCTATATAATGGATCGTATGGCTCCATCATCACTATCTCACTAAGTACTAGTAATTAGCATTAAGCAAATAGCGTTAGTCAATTCTGGTATTGATATTGGCAATATTGGCATAAGTATAGATTACAACCAATTGACTTCAAATTTTATTCTTTCTTCATTATTTTTAAGTTGTACAGTAAGTAATTTATTTCCCATCTCCATTTTTATGCAATATGAAAATAATGAAAATGTCCATGTTAGCAAGTAAAGCTTGTAGAATTAGTTAGAGTGGAAATCCGCATCATCTTGTGTCTCACATAACAAGGAGAAAATTAATTTGTTATTTCAATCATACTATATTATTATGAACTATATACTAACTGAAACTCTGTGACAAAAAAATAAAATCTGTATTCATATTGTAAAATAATGGCCAACTAATGGTATGGTGGGCGCTTGCGGTAACCTTCGTTCAAAGCATACTTTTTCTAAAAGTTTAGGTAGACGGCATAGACTTGAGTGTTCTCACGAAACGATCAAGTCTAATCTAAGCTAAACCTACTTATAATGTAAATGGTAATACAAATACAAACACAGACATCAAATACAACATACTTTGACCTAAAAACGGAAAAGTTTTCCCAAGACGCAAAAGCATATATAATGAGTATACATCTTCAGCATGTACTTCTTTATAAGAGTTAATGATAATGAATAGATCATTAGACAAACAAAAATACAATGATATAGAATTCTAACAGTTTGTAATAGCGTATATAGTATATAGTATATAATTATGTTTTGTAGCTGACAACAAGCTGACTTTTCTTTCGTTGTCAGTTTTTCGGATTACATCAGTTTGTTGAGGGTGAGATAATAAGTTCATTGCTTAGAATACATTAATATCACTTTTCCTGGAAAGTGACAAGATTCATTCTTTGTATATTATGATCAGATTATTAATTTATAAGGACATACTGTTCCGCTTTCGTAGCGAGTATGTGACCGCAGCGATACAACCTGAATGCATGAAGATTTCTTTGACAGGTTATAACCTAATGTGGCCGTGACAGTTCCTTGCCCAACCGGCGTTTAGACGTAGATTGACCTTGTGACTCGTTACTACTGGGGCTCAAATCAGCATTTGGAGTTCTTGAAGAAAGTAAATCTTGGATATGTTGCACAATCAACGAGATTGCAACTGTACAACAAAATCAAAAATAACACATGATTGTTATGAATTATAGGAACCTTGTTTTAGTTTAACATCAATCAACCCTTTGCTGTCACTAATGCTTATCATTATTTATCTAGTAGATAACTTCAAATTTAATTCAGTCTATTCGATTTACTTATATTGGACCACTTCTTACAATTATTATGTATTTTAAGTCGTTTAATAAATATGTTCAAAGCCGGTCTTAGATATAAAGACTGCATGTTAAAATTTAAGAAAAGCTACACTATGCTGGTTGTACACAAGCCCCACTTCAAGATGTTGTACGGCGTAACTACGGTACCGTTAAATTACTAACAAGCAAATTCTAATATTGTTGTTCCGGTTTTAAAGGTTATTAATGCTAACGCATTTTGTTGAAAGAAATCTAACAATAAGAGAACATTTGGTCCATCATAGCAACCAACTGTTAATGTCAGATATTAAATGAAACTTTGTTATTAAAAGTCCTACGCAAGTATTGTGTAAAAATAGAAAGAAATTTTGGAGAAATGACGTTGAATATTCTCAATTGAGATACTTATATAGTATGAACTTGAACTAATTTTTAAAGAAGATAGATAGCCACAGCTGGAACAAAGAGAGCAAATATTTATATGTAACTACAGAGCAAATTACAGCAGAATGGATAGCAGTAGACAATGTGAAACGACATAAACGTAAAGGATGTTTGTAACGACATTGTGGCGACAAATACTGGCTTTAATTTGGCGTTAGTTTTCCTTCCAGAATGTGTGCAGAAAACCCAAATTCCAGCCGATTATATGTTGTACACCCATGGAAATGGTAGTTATGTTATTGGAAGATTCTTAAGTATATTCCAGAATGGCCAAGGTTTCAAATGCGTGGATGAAAGTTTGTCAGCATAGCAAATCTCTATAAGTTACATGAGATGAAAAAGTAAATTAAGCTTGCATACTTTGTCTAATACTACAGGTGTGTTTCCAGCTGAGAGACAGAGATTACAAAGATGATATATTTTGTAAATAGGAAATTACGGTACAAATACAGATTTTCATGTTTTTTTGGCAGAGCGCAGACAATCAAGTGTCCACACATCATCAAAATTCGCAAGCACATCCTTCTAGATACTAAATATCAATAAATAGTTTAAATAATAATAATTTGTAGATGAAGTCTTTTAAACAAGCCTACAACAATAATTCCAGTTGATACAAATTATTGAAGTAAGATGAACAATACTAATTAAAATGATAGTAGTAATGATATATGTTAATTCTAAGATTTGTAATAGATGCAACTAAGATTCTAACAGTAGAAAAACTCAGTAGGATCCCGTCATTAATGGGAGGAGTAAATCAAATTGGAAAACATTGTTGGAATTTGTAGTGGCGTGTAAAAACACAAATGAAAATGCTTCATGGGAAGGATCTGTGTGTAGAGGAAGAGGAATTTAGTCGGTTCCAACGTAAGCGTTTTCCCAGCAGAGTGATTTGTGATTTCCATGGGCCATGTTGACGCTGACCTAGCGAGAAGGAAGTTGTTCATATAGTGGAGTTGAGGCCGGGGCTCAAGAATGACGTTGAAAATAGTGCATCAATGTGAGATCGAACTATCGGAGCTCGCCGATGAGAATGAAGTTCGCAATGAGCTTGACTCAGAGTCCTTGTCCTTCAGCAGGCAATAATCCCTAATGTTCTGGACAATTAGCTCAGTCGCAACTGGGCAAACAAAAATCAAATCACTAAACTCTTCCACATTTTTTGAGATTAAATAATCTCCGTCAAAAGCAAATCCCACATCCCATTATCCTAAGTGTAGGAGATTTAATATAAATCAACTTTCCCATCATCAGTTCATTTGCCATCACATTGGCTATGCTATCCATTTGCTCAAGTGTAATTAACATATTATAACTTTATGGCATACCTATATCTTTTATCTGTATTCCCTATCTATCTATAACCTAACTTCGTTACCTACAAATTGTCAATTTGTCTATACCTCTACGCGCAACATTATTGTAAGTTCATATCCCGTAATTAACAACAGCAATATATAAAACTGAATCAAGAATTATTTGAATGCAAACCTATGTTATCAGCTCCACGTGGAATTATAACATCAGCAAACTTCTTGGTCTAAATTCGGAAACATCACATCAAATATTGTACACTTCATCATAATTAAAATGTTACAACCTCCCAATCAGACAGGAGTTGGAAGCAATCAAATAATTACCGGAAGACAGAATTCTTCAAAGGCAGGTTTGACAAAGCGCATGTACTGATTTAGCACTGTATCCAGATCTCTTCCTCTCTCCTGTACGTCCCGCATAACTAATACAATAAATTACTGTTGAGAAAAAACCTCACTAATAATGCTAACCCTTCAAAAAGGTCCACTCCTATGAGAAATGAAAGATTCATCTATACAAAAAATCCTAAACTAAGACCAACCTCGTCTAGACAACCTCGTGTCTGGATCTGTGTCAACGAACAATTTCATATGAAATAAGTCACGTATGAGTGGAAAGTAAAATGCAAGGATCCCCTCAAACAGAACTACATCAGCCGGGTAAATTGTCATAAATTGTCCCTTTTTCCTTGAGTTCGTCACGTAGTCATACACTGGTACTTCAGCTCTTCGTCCATTCAACACATCCTGAAGTGTCTTCTCCACCAAATCTATATCCAGGGCATCTACACACAAGTTACAATAAACCCAAATTTTAAAAATTCCTACTCCCATGACTCCTCATCATTCACATGGCCTCCTGCCTTTTCAATTTCGGCATGGTACCCGCATGGCATTTGACACCACATGGTACACCACCCGAAAACTCATCTCTCATTTTTCCATCCCAAAAATATTCCAGGAATGTCCAACTTACTCGGATGGTCAAAATCAAACATCCCCTTGGATGCTTTCAAAGCTTCTGCCTCTGATAATTCCCTGTAAAAGGAATCTTGAGCAATGCAAACAACTTTCCTCTGGCTGTCCGACACTTCCGCCTGCCCCAGCTGTTCCATAATCTTCTGACATACTGTCGACTACGTAAAAAGCATTCATTCACATTTACTCAAGTACATAACAAATCCCCCTCAAATCCAATTAACTAGCAAGTATACAACAACCTTCAACTTCCTACCACGATAAATGACGGAATCCCTAATATTCCACACACAGAGAAAAACACAGTATAAATCCCTTTATTCCCAAATGCTTTCTTGATCGTATACAAATGCTCACCTTGCCTGAAGCAGTGCCACCGGCAACCCCAATTAAGAAAGTTGTCTTTATACTCCCGTCCATGATCAGACCTCTTCTTCCCATGAAGCTACTGAGCTTTCTGCCGTACACCACGGCTTCAAACACTGCTCGGTTCTCATGCCTACTACGTATCATGTGGTAGTATAGTCCCCTAAAAATCATAGTCTTCTGTATATATAATAGCAGTACACCTAACGTAACCCACACACATGTATTAAGTTACGTCTGTTTTCCTTTTACAGTATAAGCACCATGCAACCCGCACTACAGCAGAATAGACCAGCAACACGGCGCTTGTTTTTGCCGTAATGGAGTGAATTCTCAAACGTCACCTCAAAAATAGATCAATATTCGTGCCCTTTTAGATTTATTATTTTATTCACCTCGACAGCAACAGCATCTTGTCACTTGACTTGCTTATTATACTATTTTACAATATTCTCCACTATAGAGGATTTACAATATAAAGAAAGAATTACAAGCTATAGAAATAAGTAAAATTTTTCCACAACACAGGTCCAAACACCCTGAGAGACCGCACTGAAATATTAACATTCCGAATTATGTACATATGCGCTGGCGATATCAGTTAAAGGTGTCGTTGTCGTTTGAATTCCATTACAGAGCTCGTTGTGCAAAACGTGTGTGCGTAAAGATCTCTACATACATTCAACCAGTTACGTTTTCTCCGCTTTGGATTATCATGAGATTCACTTTCACAGTAAAAGTATCCAATGGCTTTATTTGGCTTGGTTGAATGCATGCAGACGCAGAGATACAGAAATAAAGCTGTTATTTACTGCATTACATTCAGTAACACACGATTATTGATGTTAGTGGAAAGAATTTTGGAATATTTTTAAGGATGAAAGTTAACACAGCGCGAAACAGCAAGGGGACACTCGTCTGGAATTATTACAATTAAAAGTTACAGTTTTTATTGAGCGGGTGTATATTACTATGCAGATGGGATTTATATTTTTAAGTACCTAATACTAGGACGGAAAACCGATGAGAAGCTGATGAAGTATATAGAATTTTGAAAGGAAATGAGGTACAATTGTTCTGGGATACTGAATTTAAAAGATAAACCTTTAAAATATATGATAAACCCGACAATTGAAGGAAGAACGTGAACGTCTGGAAGGGAAAAGGCGAAAAACATGAGAATTGGAGTTTGCAATGGCTTGTTAATGTAAAACATAGGGTTTTTAGACGTGTAGTGCAGTCCTCCTTTGAGAGTAGTTAAACTTATTTTGGCATCTGATCATTGAGCATGGTGTTGTTACACCATTCCTTTGCAAGAGCAGAAATGTACGGAGGAAGTATGGAGGAGATCAAGCCAAGGGATGAGAATGGATGGGAAAAGGAGACAATGAGTCAATGCTGGCATATTTCGTAGTATAGGGATGAGGCAGAAGTCCAACTTTTCCTCATGTGACAGCCTGTGTTGAGGATTTCTGCGGAAATTAAATGTTGAAGATTATTTTTAGAGAGAATTGTGAGAGGAGATAGATAAAAGCGTTTAGGTGTGAGACTGTGCTTTGTTATGAGATACTGATACTGCTAATTGTGTTTCCTCAGTGTCAGCAAAGATCGATACTTCTAAGGTTAAAAGCACTTGGTTCTTTGAAATGGGCTAGTCTTTGGATGGATTCTTCAATCAGGGGAAATATGAGAGAGAATCCTCGCAAATATTGAAGAACGCTGACGAAGAACATAAGGCACTTAACGTATGCTAGTATATACTTTGCGTTTCACTGTTTACCCACTCTATTTGTTTGCAAATAAATTCCTTATTGTCGGCAGACAATTATGTTACAGGTGAGTATAGGGATAAACATGCGGGAGGAACGTGATTCTGATGCATTTGAAGTTTTCAATGGGAGTATGAACTCACGAAAATTTAGAAGCTAACTACTATAATCGTAGAGTCTTCTGGCGTTGAAGCGTTTGACAGGCCGAATATTTATTGAAGCTGCTAATTACTATTCTAGAATACATCTTCTTTAATGGAGTGACTTATGTAATTTTACTAAATCCGCTTATTTGATTGGTGATAGTACAATATCACTCATAATATTTTAAGCTAACATTTCTACTGTGTGGGTAGTAGGTGTAAACTTATGATAGCGTCATATATTGTATACCTTTGCCAGAGTAATATGACCAGGAGATTTCATCGTAACAGAACATTGCCTTGTACTCCTATAAAGTAAGCCAGACGAGACACGTATGCACTATTTTGTTACTATGAAGCCAAAATAAATTTTGTTATAGTAATTTTGTGGTAGTTATAGATTGTTTTATACATACTGTACAATCTGTTCTTGTATTAGATACCGTCCGTACACAGCCCAAGTTTTATGAATGATTTTGAGTGAGGTGAGAGGAGTGAGGACGAGGACGTGGACTCGTAAATTTACGTGCAACTCAACTCCATAAACAGTTCGTCTCATGAAATATGAGTCAAGCTGAGTTTTTTGCAAATATGTGAGTAGTGATATTACGTGCAGTTTTTTGATAAGATAAAAAGCTATATTTAAGGATTATAAACAGTAATATAATGAATCCAAGCAAGCTTTTATGTACATATCCATCATTGATGATTTATTGTTTGATGACTACTGGGTGAGCCTGCAGATTTTAAGCACTTCCGTTGATACATTAGACAGATGCGGTATTTTATGAATGTACACTATTGATAGACGAACAAAATGACAACTGTCTGTTTAGTGCTGCGTTGTAAACGTTTAAAGTGTGTTGCAATAATCTCAGGCGATAGTACTAAAAGCTCCGGTATCATCTACTTTGCCCTGATTCAAACTTCAACTTGATTAAAGTAGAACTGGAGAATTTTCCATAAGGGAGCGAACATCAAGAAATGGGCTTGACTGATTTTTTGACGCCACAGAGTGAAGATGAAGATAAGAGGAAATTATGGAAAGGGTATCGAAGAATTAGCTGAAATTAGCTGCAATGAAACAATTTGTTGTTCTAAGGTCAATTCACTTGTCATATCCATATTGAAACCATAAAAATAATACACTGAATATTCATGTCCACACCCCATCAATGCAATAACGTAGACATAGCAGGTCGGAAAGCATTCAAAATTGAAATGTATTGGTGTAAGTATTTACTTTTGCGTGTGCTTCACCCTCGTTTAACTACCTCGGATTTTTTAACGAAGCAGTAATAGAAATATGCAAAGTTAAATAGCTATTATTATTTTTTATTGTTCGTACTTCGCTGCAACCATATGTACAACGTTAGAGGGGCATACGACGACATCAACAGTTTCAGCGAAAATTCCTTGCCGTGAACCTACAGATATGCATATTAGTATGCGTATTGGTACGTACTAGTGCATATAGTTCAGTGGTAAGATAATGATTATAGTATCTAACTGCTGGGGTCATGGACTGCCTCTGTTGTACAGCGTATAATTTCAATAAATAAATCATACTGATGTAATAATTGAATTGTGGTGAGGTACGTAAGTATATACTGCACTTACTGGACAATAAATAACGTGCACAATCTAACATGCATTGATGCTTCATTGTCATCATTGTCATACTAAGCTGCTGTTCAATAACTAATAAATCGCAACGGAAATTACGACTTGGCAAATATAGAAATAGAATATATCAAAATAGTAGTACTTTCCTCGAAAATATCATATACATATGCATGCAGGAAAATGAGTTTGCATTGTGCATGTGAAGTCACTATATTCCCATAAGTAAACCTAGCTACAGAGTTTCGCAAAAATAACTTCCTCTATAAGATTCAATAGTCAACCATCTATAATGACTTGTTGGGGTAAATGTATCGGAAACTTCTTCAAACTCATTATCTCATTGGTTTTTGTGGTGGTTATGCATTATCAATGGAAATGGATGCAGAAAGGTTAGAAGTAGAATGATCTGTCTTCCTAATTAATTTTTCTCTTCGTCTGCCAGTCTGTCCCTCTGCAAATCTAAAGATTTTCTTCATGTTCTTGGAATTGAAAGTTTTCACAATCTTGTGGTTGTGCTGTAAGTAAAGTGTTGGAATTGAAACTAAATAATTGTATTATTAAACACGTATAGTTTCTCCTGAACGCAGCAGAAAGTGTAATATGAGTATCTAATATTTTTTCTCGTGAATGTTATATAAGAAGATGAATGATGTATTTTGCATAATACTTCAGTTGAATTCCAGGAACACGTTTTATTTAAATACATTAAACATAAATTAAGTGCAGTGATGTTAGTTGTTAAGCATAGCCATCCTTTTCATATTACGTGCGAGCGTTCTGATGAAAGATGACCTTATCAATTAAATGTAATTTCGTGAAAACGCAATCAATGGTGTGCCTGGATGACTTGACTGTTAATTTATTGAATCATCAGGTACTTAATTACTTACTTCTAATGGTTCGCGGTTCTTTCTGACAATGAGAATAAATACATTCTGCAAAAACTCCCTAGTACTACATGGACGAGCTACATTAGTAAGTTCTTCTGACTTACGAGTTGATGAAAAGTATATAGTGGTAATATTAGCAAGTGTAAACGCCCAATGCAAATAGATGAAATTATTGCAAGCCCAGAAACTGGAAGCACCGGTTAGCTTTATTAAAAGCTATAGCTGTGCTATAAAAAGTGGGTTGTAATTTCAATGGATCCGTAATCCTTTCAACGCAATGAATATGTGTTTGTGTGTATAGGGAAGAAGGAAGCAAATGCAAAATTTCAATACCTATTTCATTTCATGTAGTATTTTTATGACGACCAAATGCACTCAGGTCAGGATTCCTGCATGCTAGCATTGTAGTTTTGTAGTACAGTTTTTTATCCTTCTCTGTTAAATTACATTTTTCTCCGTCCTATTGTATTATGCTCCTCGCCATTACAAAGCATAATTGAAAAAATACAATAATTACTCCCATGAAAAGCAACACAACAACACAGATTTGCAGATATAACAAAACGACATATAATGGATGTATAATGAACATAAAGGTGTACGTTTTGTAAATGATATTGAAATCGTAAAGAGAGAGTCTGCCATGCTGTCGTCACTAGCATTCAAACTTTGGTATATATATATGTTCAGAATAATAATAATTTATTATTTCAATCAATACACGTGCAATCAGGATGATCACTATATTTTCAATAAATGGCCTTCCATTAGATTATACAGATACGACATAGTACATAGTTCAATGGGAACGCTTGCAGCAACCTTGCTTTACTATAGGCGTTTTAAAGAAAAAAGAAAAGTTAACCTAAATAAATAATTTTGATGGCAAATCGCAATTTCTCAAAGCTGCATTTAAGGAAAAGCATGATGAGCACAAAAAATAGCCTTGCAACTAGAGCATCTTTAAACTATAAGCTGAAAGTTCAAAGTAAACAATTACAATGCACAAGTATACTTACATAATATATAATAGATACAATATGTCTTTTGGATTGCATTTTTATTTCGCCTGTAAAAACGGTCTCTATTAAATATTCGAACCGTCATGTCATGCAAAATAATTTTAGCAACACTTGCAACAAGCATTCCACTAACTTGTTTACGTAAGTCAGTTCGATCGCAAAAATAATTTATTATTGCAGCCATTCAAAAGTACTTACTTGAGTATTAATTATTAGCTAATTTTCGACTGTGACGTACGGGAAATGTAAGTGGGTAGAATGCTGGAACAAAAATTAAAGTAATGTTTTAACCCACAGGATATATAATAAATCCCATTGATTCCTACATCATAAGCACAAGCATAGATGGACAAAGCTCAAGTCTTATTTTCCAAATCAAACCAAGTAATTCAAAACATTCCACCCAGCTATTTACTACTTTAATTTTTAATTTACGTGTTTTTGTGGTATGTTTTAAGCTTCAAATGAAATAATATTCAATGGTGGAAGGCGAAATGCCGCCATTGTTTTGTTTGTCAACAACAATGTTTACTGATTTTTGAAGACAACTTTCAACCTTTTAAATGCATCCTAAAATTTTAAAAATACAAGAAATACAAACGGTTGTGTGTGCTGTGGTGCTTTCGGCACCAAAGCTAACTGTCAGCAGTGTCAGCACTGAAATTACTCACATTAGTGGTTGTAGTACGTATATTTATGGTTCTTCACGGAAAGCAACCTTAAATTCATAATTTATCGTTTAGCTTCTAGCGCAAGTCTACTGACGTGCTAATTTCGGCTATTTTGATATTCCGAAAATTGTCATACGTTTTTTCAATGTACATAATATAGTTAAGACTGCTAGTGCCAAAAGAATTAGGTCAAACTACATGTAGGCAACATAGACATCGTGACAAATCTCACATCTCACTTTGATTAGCCGAATCTCAGCATGCCCCATGTTGCATCTGGTGCACTCGTTTTTTATTAGCGTTACGGTCACGGCCAAGAGCCTATATAATATGCTTTCCGTCAAACTAAAAGTTCGATGTTATGTCGAATTTCAACCTTGAAAAACCTGCCACGGTTTTAAAAAAGAACAACAGCTAAAATTATTGCAGCTGATTTTCAAGGTCATTTAGAATGAACGTTGGACATGAACTTGTGCCCCAGCAAATAGGCTAAAGAGAGCTATAACAGAACAAGTGCACACTAAAAGTACTTTCAACTTTAACCCCCAAAGCTCTTGGTAAAGAGGTCTGTAACGAGGAAGTAGTAGCTATGTACTACTTCAAGGTGGATGTACATCAGGCTGGCTCAACTACTAGTCTACTGTAGTATAATTTTAAGTTATTTGTATTCTGCCAAAGTCTGGTGTGACCTATAAATACTATTTACGTCTTTACGTACACTAGCAGAAATCACGTTTGCTTAATTAGTCCTCCAAGTCTGTAGATTTACATGTAATTTTTTCCGCCACACGATACTCTTTTTGTTGATCTGTTGTACCCCTTTGGCCTGATTGAGATTGAAGCTGGTAGATGTGCATGAAATTCAACATTACATTTTAAATAAATACGCGACTCAAAATTTAAATTGAAAAGACAAGTAAAATAATGTCAGTCAGTCTGGTTTCTTACTTCCGCAGGCAATAAATAATTGATTGTTACATTATACGTACAACGCGCAACGGTACAACTAATTACACCATCCGCAAACACCGATGACAACTTTATTGCTACAATGAAGTTGGGGTTTGTATCCATGTTATGTAAAGAACTTAAACCTCCATCTTAATGAAGAACCGCTCATTTTTACTGGTTTCCTAATATCTTCTATCCTACACAAGAATGTGAAAGTTTTTCTGTTAGTAAGACAGTCAAAGAACATTTTTATTGCTATTCTGAAAAGGAAAATAAATAATACACTCCGTCTTTCTGGCAGCGGTCATTAATTGGTATTATTAATTCGTATAAGATAGTTTTTATAGACAAATATATGAGGTCAGTGTCAGAACACTTCTTCGCGAGTTTTATAAATAATATGTAGTAACGAGCCGTTACTGTCGACGAGTAAATAACTTTAAGAGTATCTGAAACAACTATTTCCGAATTTATGAATATTAATTTGTTTATTCGGAAGCACTACAGTCCTACGGAAAAATGCAAATGAATGGAGCGAGTAGACTTCTTGGTAAGTTACAGTTGTTAACTGGATATTTTTCTTCCATAAAATTGTTTGCTTCCTTACAACGAGAGAGAGATAAGTATGTATAAATATTATTACACACATACTACGACAAGACTGAGATTTACCTGTACGAAAGTAAAAAGGGTTTACAAGTTATTTTAAAAAGGCACAGTTAATAAAAAATGTCACAGATTGAGACAGTTCGGTGGGAAGATACGTTTCCTCTGAATGTTCTACTTGTCAAAATATTCCTCCGCCAAATATACATCATTGTATAAAAATAAGAATAATAACTCTTTTATAATTATTGCAGTACATAAAATTTGCTATCATAAATAGCTACATACAGTGATTATGAGTTCAATAGGTGGTTTCATTGGTTCTTGCACGAGAATACTGCGGATCAAACGCGCACTAATCTATTGAGAACTGAAAATGTCTTTCTTTGCATGCAGATGCTACTGCACTTCGTCACTACCATCAAAGCTTTTCTCTATTACTAGAGGAACTTTTTCGATTTCTTCAAACTGCTTCATCATTTTCTCGGCCAATTTATCATACTCGGCCTTTGCTGCTTCTTCTTTTACCTAAATTTGCGCAAACAAAACATTACTGTATGCATTTCACAATAATCAGAGAGATAAATTCAGCATTTCGTGATTCCTTCGATATACTTACCAGCTTTTTCTTCGGCCTTGCAGCCTCTTTTCTAGGCTTCTTTGATACTTCTTCAAGTTGCGAATTCAGTATTGCTGATCTCTCACGTTTACTACGCCTAATTTTTTCAACGGGTACGGGTAGATTGACAGCTCTAGGAAATGTGGAAACGGACTTCAGAATAAACCTTATAACTCAAACTGGATCCTTTTTTATTAATGCATCTTCTTAAAACTTACTTGCGCGTATGTGAGTAGGTATGTTTGGTGCCTTCGCGATTAAAATGTATTTCTTCATCAGAGCACTCATATTTTTCATAAAGCTCATTGAAATCCGCCTTGTGATGAACTTCTTCATGAGGAGGAGCTGGAGGCGGCGGCACAGTTGCTACCTGAGGTACCCTTTGGATTATGACTCGATCACCCTTATTTTCAACATTAATTCGATCTTTGAGTTTAACTATCGGTGATATTGGCGTTGAGCGATACTCTTCAATTTCCGTATCAGTTGAGTCATCAAAACCAAAGCATGAATCTACTTCCTTAGCCAAAACCGACTCCGTTAGTTTTGTCTTGACCCCAACTGGTGTGGACGTCACAGGCTTGTCATAATGCCGTTTTTTCCATTCCAAGCGCCCTGTAAACATAATAAGCAATGTCTCACACTAATCTTCCTCCACGCATAATTCTATCTTTCTCAACAAATTCCCCAAAACATTTTACCTGGAAAAGTATCTTTAAATGAAGATGTCCTCGTTACGACCACTTTCTTATAACTGCCAAGAGGTACCTGGTCCACATCCACATCCTTCAACACCGGCCTACTTCTCTTCGTTAACGGGGTCTTTCCTCCAGCATTGGTTTCCTCATTTTTGGAATTATTTGTGACAACATTTTTATTTTCTTTTTTCATACGGTTACTGTTTCTAGTAGCTCTTTTCTTGACAGGGCTGGGTTCACATGCATTCTTTATTTCGGTGGCAACCGAAACCTTCGAATCATCTTCTTTTGCTGCTGGCTTCGTCCTTTCCCTTCTTACTCTTTTTCCCACAGCTGGGACTTGGTCAACTTCAGGCTCAGGCGGGGGTTCCTTTCTAATCCTTCGCGATGATCTCACTGGAGACATTTTGTATATTTTTCCACTGAGTTTGCTTACTTGCTTTATTTTAATTAACTTTAAATTCGCTTTCAACGTTGACAATAATGATTTATGTAGTTCCACTGATTAATGATTACCTGTCTTGATGTACGCACAATTTATGGCAGCAGATTATTCACCAATTAGAGTTAAAAGTATTTCTTCACAAATTATCACTGACAATGAACTTGTTTATGAAAAGGTGTGTTATGACAAAAGAACGGAACGTGAATGAAAAGTAAAGGGACCTTTGAGCGCCAAGATTTATCAAAACTTACTGGCTACATCTACGCCATTGGTCGAAGCAGAGACTTGATAACTGTACAGCCCTTCTCTGATTGGCTGTTGAAGGGTTTAACATCCTTGTACATTTCCACGAGGAAATTTCAAAAAAAAACTTTCACCGTTTTTACTTTCACCACCACGATCTGCCTTTATTACTAATCAGCTCAATCATCATAAATGTAAACAATGTACTTCTTACAAGTGCAAAGCATAACGTCAGTATAGTTAAATAAAAAGTGCTCCTTACTCATTTAATTATAAAGAATTTAGCTAGAAATACTTGTGTCGTGGTGTTTCTTCCGAGTTATGTCATTGAAATAATATTATTATTTAATATTTGACGCAGTCATATTTTACTGTATGTAAAGTGTATAGAAAGAAGTTAAGTACAAAAATGTTAAAGCACATTCCATTGTGCCTATAACCTCATAACTGTTATAATTTGTTGGAGTGTAATTATGATTGAACATATCGTTAGTTAAAGCAGCAGAGGAATTTTATATAGGGTAAGTGGAAACATGAATTTATTATTGTACTCTTTAAATTGCTATTATAGCTCTTACTTTTACAAAATGTCAAGAAAGGAAAGAAACATTTACATCTGTGAAGAGTATAATTTTGCTGGAAGTTGAGACATTGAATGTTCAGAGACATATGTCAGTTAGTCTGTCTACATACTAATTATAATCCTTATTTGGAGCAGTTTACGGTTAAGTTCATTTATTTTCATGAGATGATATTTTTAGATAGGGTGTACGAGACGAGTGAACTCGGAACATATATAGTCAGTCCAAGCTGGACGAAACATGAAAGTGAAGGCAGAAGTAATCGAACTTTTCTTTTAGGTGCCGAGCACTGTGGTTACGAAGGTGCGTTGACGCTAAAATGGGACTTTGAAAGGGATTAGAATTGTATTTGAAGTTAAAGTATTTATTTGAACTGGGTCCATATAGCTGAAGGAAAATGCTGTCCAAGAAGAATAAGGAATCCAAGAATATTGCTGATGGAGTCGTGGGTACATATGTTAAGAAGGATACACCCCCTAGCGTTTCTTGTGAGTTTTTCGATGTTTAACTACTTTGGAAATGTTTTACGGAGTTTGCAGTGGCTTGGTCTGAGATGTTTATTTTTGTTTTGTAGTAATTAATGTTTGGACACCTGACAAAGTCAATTCAAAGAAGGCAGCTAAGAAGTCCACTTCACAGAATAAGAGCTTGGAGAGTAGCAATGCTGCAGTTCCTCAACTTTATGATAATGCAGCTGTTATGAATCAGTTAATGACTGCAGGTCCAAAATATACAGGATTTGGACAAGTGCCTTTGGTAGCTAAATCTGGAAATGTTTCAAAGGCGCCTAGTGGTCCTATATTGACGGCTAATTATGAGGAAGGGGGTAATGTAATCTTAAATTACTACGCTGGGTCTGAGGCTTCTTTGGACTCAATTGGAAGCAATGCTCGCCAACTTTTGAGGGTGGGTTTGATTCGGAATAAAACTAAATAAAGCATCTGTATTTGTAAATAATTGTTAGGTTAATGGCTTTTTTCATCGGAATGTTAATGGATGGATTGATATTTACTGTATATGCTTATCGTACTTAAACTCTGTGATCAAAAGCTGTAAACTCAGTGTCCGTATACCTTAAACCTTAGTAATAATAATATTTTATTACAGAATGCAGGAATCGGGAACAGTAGCATGATGAATCAGCCGAATCTAAGTCATCGCAGTAATTACATATCGAATTCTTACGTTAATTTGAGTGAACTGGAAGCGGAGGGGGAAAGGGTTCGAAATTATGGGTTTCAGTCAAAAAGTAATGACGGTTCAAAGTTGCAGCGTGGAAAGCACGTTGACCCATTTTAAGATTACTTTTAATTTTAATGTAGAAAAATAACTAAATACCTTATGTACACCTTTTTCAGGTAGGAGCTGTGAAGACTTGCCTTTACCCGCCGGTTGGTCTGTTGATGAAACGGTTAAAGGTAGAAAGTATTACATAGATCATAATACACAGACTACTCATTGGTCTCATCCTTTGGCGAAAGAGGGGCTCCCTACAGGTTGGGAGCGCGTGGAATCCTCTGATTTCGGGGTTTATTATGTCAAGTAAGTTTGACAATACATATAAACTATTTTCAAGAATGAATTCGGAAAACAAGTATAAGAATTAAACTAACTTTTTTCAGTCACATAACACGGCATGCTCAATACGACCATCCTTGTGCACCAGTTTACTATGCTGTTCGACATTCGCCAAGTGCCTTATTAAGCAGAAACTATTTTTCGTTTCTGCCACAGCAAGATCCTTACTCAAATGCTATGATGTTACAAAATCCAGTGGACAGAATGCAACAGCCTTTACATACTGATTTCAAACCACCAAGTGTCCTTGTTCCTGGTTCCCCTTACCTTCTACAAGGTGAAATTGCGGCTGTTTTCAGTTAAACTATAACTATAAAACATATAGGATGTAATTCATGATGAGAGGTTTGTCTTTTTTCATGGCAGACATCCCTGAGTGGCTGCAAGTGTACTCCCAGGCTCCGTCCGAATTGGATTGCAAATTACGTTGGGAACTATTTCGTCTTCCGGAATTAGACTGCTTTGACGCCATGTTGAAGCGCTTATTTCGCCATGAGTTGGAAAGAGTTGTAATGAGTTACGAAGTGTTAAGGTAAATTGAATAATGTTAGGCTTATCTGTATGATATACAGCTTTCATGTTACCACCATACATTTTGTAACTTGTAACTAATCAAAAGTGTTAATGATTCCAGATTAGCTATTATACATGAAATGGAGGTACGAAGGAAAGCACCCGAAATCCTGAAGCGGGTTGCCCTGGCACAAAACTTTGAAACCAAAGTTTGAGCGATATTTGTTCCCCTTAGGGAAGCTTTTAATTTATACTACTGTAATTTTCATTCTTGGAATCTGATTCCTTACAAACGACCTGTACATCAACTTGCAAGACTTTTAATCTTTTATTTAAATTATTTACACGGCTTTTATGGATTCCTAATAGAACAGAGATTCCCTGAGAACTAACAGTAGTTATTTTATCTAGAGGTGTGTCTTTTAGTTTGAATTTTAAATAGTAGACAGTTAGCGCAACTTTTTACGTATCTCCCGTATAAAACTTATAGCACTTATGGAACGTATAAACCAAAATTTTACATGTAAAATTTTCATCTATACGTTCTATAAGTGCTACAAGTTTTATACGGGAGATACGTAAGTGGTTGCGCTAACTGCCTAGTAAATGTGGAAGCTTTCAGGAGTTGTTTAGATGGAGGAGCTTTGTAGTCATTTAATATGTTTTTAACATTGTCATTTAGCGAATTTGAGAGGATGAATCCTGAATGACAACCTGTTAGGCAAAATAATGTGTAGAATTTCAGGGCGAGAAGTGTGTTGATCACATGCTGTTTTAATTGATACAAAAGATGAGGACGATTTATGTTGTCAAACATGAAAATGGCATGAATTATTAATAACAGAATTAAATGCATGCGTCTTTTAATAATGTAGGGGTAGACTCTTGGAAAGATGATAATCTGATTGCTTGTATTTGTACCTATTAAGAAGCCGTTTGTGTATTAAGCTATTTTAACTGATGTGATTGTACAAAAGCTAGATATATAAATACATGTCAAAATTTTAGCTGTTTTTACCACACATAAAAATAAACGCTTTATTTTGTGTTTGAAGTATCGAATTATCAAAAAATATGAGCGGTATATCAACCGACTGGATTTTTTTACTGGAACCAGTAGCTGACCGAAAAGCTTGGAGATAACGATTTCACGAAATGAGCCCACTTCGGTGGCATATAAAGTGTCATCCCGGGTTCCAAAATTACATCTGCATACTTAGCTAGAACACTGTTCGGGAATTCTATAGAAAAATGAGCACTTTCGACATCTATTTGGCTAGTATTGAAGAGCATAGACTCAGCGTCATGGGGGTAGAGTTTTTCCCACTCAGAGGGTGGAAATAAACGAATAATTTTTTCCCCAAATATCTGGACAAGTAAATTGTGTTTAGGATCAAAATGAGCTGGAGACACGGTGCCACTAGGTCCAAACCAGGCATTAATTTCTACATCAGAATCGTTTCCTACATAGCAATATTCAGGGATACCTAAATCCTGCATAAGTTCCGGTATCTAACAAACAAATAACAACATTGGATTAGTTCTTCCATGACGTTAAAATATTTTTTGCATTAACGCCCAAACTTATTTCGCTTACCTGGAGAAAAAGCTGATGCTGAGCCAAGTACCCAATGCCCTTTTCCCCATTTGATGACGACAGTATGTAGTTATCAATAAAATCCTGCATGGTAACTAATTTTTGAGTCCATTCTTCGGAAGTATACTTTGATCCGATTTCTATGGGAACTGTCCTTGAACCTGCACGCTTATAGCAAAATAATACAATTTTTATTACAGAAATAAACACATCGCAATTCCTCTACAATCAAGCTCAGAAACACCCAAACACCGAAGTCCAACAACCTTTTGTGCTAATGATTTGCATACCACTTCATACCTGCTTTATGTACTCGACACTCCATCTTTTCATGGCCGGCCAATGTTGTATTACACCTCCCAAAAGAACTGGCTTCTGCGGTAAAAAGAATTCCTGCACAAAAGTCTCTATCGAAGGCTTCAAAACAGCGTCAATTTGAAATCTACTCGGGAACTGATTCCTTAAAATGAATTCCGGTTTTTTTATTTCTGATTTTCGTTCCCCTTCTTTGCATTCCACCTTACTCGCCTCTGTTTCCTCGGATTCTTCAACCCCAACTAAGTGTAATCGAAACGCCAGTTTCGACAAAATGTTATTCAAGATAGGTGCTCCCAACAACAGCCCCAAGTCACAAACCTTAATTGCTTCAGAACTAGTACCATCCCCTCCTAATATCAGTATCACCTACCTCAAAACAACAGAGTCGCCAAATTAGTGTCTCCTTGTTCCCTATAATAAACAAGCCTCCAGTGTTATTTCCCATTTTTCCTAAATCCTCACCTTGAAAAACGAAGCAAGTGAGTACAGCTTTCTCCACACATCCGCAACTTGTTTCCAATGTCCAATATTCAACTGTTCCCAAATAAATTCAATTACCACCTCCAGCTCATTGCTCCTGTCAATTATCGCCTTCTGAATTCCTTCATCTTTATCGTCCTTACTCTCATTCATAATACACTCACACGTCCGAAACATATTTCTCATAACTATTCCAACAGATCGATCTTGCATTTCTTTCAGTGCCACACATTCTAGATCCAATACTTCCTTCACCTCCCTTTGGAAATCCGGCATTAGCTTCCGAACAATCCTAACTTTCTCCTGGCAAGACATTCTGCCCCTTCCTCATATGTATTTCGTCCCCCTATATCGAATTAAAATACATTTTGTGTTTACTCTTCCTTCATACTCCGCATTACAAAATTCTTTGTAGTTTAAATTAATATGATACATAAAATAGTCATTTACGTTATTTACAGCTCAATTCTGCAACTAAATTTGTTCGTACATATTTTTACATCATTTTATAAATGTTTTATTTGAATAAACAATTTTCAGAATAAACAATGTCAATATTATCTGCTTATGCTTAATTACTCTCAAGAATTCAGCTTCAATATTTTTTACCCATTGAATCATTAGGTACATGCTCTAGGTTTATCTACACATACTCACCCGAGGATGACCAGGAGGTAGGTTCAGGTTCAGATACAAGGGAAATCCACAGATCTCCAATCGGCAGAAGATTACGTAAAGGTCTCTTCAATGTGAAAAAAGCTTAAAAGTTCTAATGCAAAAAAATCTCCGCGGCAGAATGCATCTATACAACTAAACTACGCGTGACTATCCCACACGTTCCGTCCGTTATGTTGGGCTACAAATCTGCATGCTCGCTGGAGGTATAAATATAAACAAAGTATGAACATTCATAC
>JAQFXU010002302.1:0-21683 GCA_034693705.1 Spatulosminthurus flaviceps
AAAATATTTAATGCCTGAAAGTGACTTCTTTTAGCTCGCATTTATTGACCTTCCTTTAACCATTTAATCGTTTTTTCCTTACAGTGAAGGCACTCAAACGCTCCTAACATAAAAGGCGCGAATAAGCAATTTTAAACCCATTTGGTGGTTAATTTTAAATTTTTTTCATGACTTTATTAACGTGTTATTTCTGGTTCAGTACATCCTATAACATAATTTGAAGGCTCAACATTTTAAACACCATTCCCCTCCTTCTTTGTACCAGGCTCAGGCAGCGAGCCAATAAGCGCAAGCTGACAGAAGCCTACTACACTCACCATGGGCTTGAATTAGGGTCGCCCACGGAGTGGGCTCTACCTGTGCTAGTATGTATATATAATGATTGTTTTCCCACCAGTAAACAGTAACACATGAAGCTACAATATAAAAATATTCGATTATTTTCTAGCCTATTGACCTTAACCCACTAGACGTTTATCAAATATCAATTTAGTTATGTTTTCACGGTATTTTGCTGATGAAAGAATAATTGCTAATGAAATCTCGCAAAGAACTAATAATTTAACCTAAATTTTGAGCATCGCTATTCATATTGATATGGCTACAAACCCACAATACCATACAATTATTACAACCAAAATATTTGGCAAACTTGCAAGTATTCCAACTTGCAACTGAGCACTTCAAAAATTTACATACCTTAACTAAATTAAGCGTTGGGCTTGCTATTGACAATGATCGTGAAATAACTTGATCCCATCTTCCAATCCCTTTAACAACAATTGTATTTCTGCATATTCTAAATCAATAACTATACAATCCAATCTCTCTCCAGCTTTACAATAATTTGATTAAAATATTTTTTGCAATCCTTGCATAACATTTTTGTAGGTGGATTTACAATCTTAACATTAATGATCTACATACGTCCATATACGTGATACATGTGATCCTCTAATACAATGAAACCAATAATTTCAGGTTCCAACGATTACAAAATCTTCCTTCATTTTGAGCCTTTTATGAATGTTACATGCAAGAACGGAGTTGGGTGCCACATACGCTATTGAACATGTATTGAAGGGAAAACCACAGAAGAAATGGCTCCTTTTTAAGTGTGTCCACATTTCATATTTATTCTTCTGCAAACTATGTAAACAAATGAACGAAGGAATTATACTTGTAATACGAAATCCTGTAGAGTCAATTTTTTTTTACGACATATACATTCTCATAACCTTCCCATCATGATAATAATTTTGTTGCAATATGAGTCATTATCATTTGTTTATTAGTATTTCATTCAGTTCTGACGCAGTACTACTTCTCTTGACAGTGAAATTTCTATAGTGGCAAAGAACATACATTGACTTGATGGTTATTGTGGCTATGTGAGAGGAATAAATGGCGAGAGTGAGAAGGGAGTTTTAATGTTACTTAATCCACTTTGGTTTTCATTGCAAAGGTTGCTAATTACTCTTGAATGCGTATATATTACATTTGCACTTGGAGGCACTCCATATATTTTTCTTGCTTCATCATCCTAACAAAATTTGGAAGGTAGAGTGCACGGCTAATACTAATTATTGTAGCATTCCCCCTCCTGGGAATTATGCCCTATGATTTATGTGTTATTTATTTACAACGTACTATATTATGTGAAATATTTCGAAACTTTGTTTTTCTCCTGATTTTGCCATGTAATAAATTCTATGCAAGTGCTACACATATTTATTGAGTATATTTGAACTTGGGGTGCCAAAATTGGCTTAATGTGCCTTTTACATTTACAAAACATTTTGCAAGCTTTAAATTTTGGCATGCATTTTTCCGTATACTTTTGTCGTAATTTTTCCATATAATTTATAGAGTAAAAAATCTATCCAATTATTAACATAAAAATTATTACTGTTTTTTTATACATACAGCATTTTCCAGGTAAATATGCACAGCTTTATATTGCTATATGAAGTTGCTAAAGGTAGTGATATATTTTTATAGGGTTTTCCCACAGGGCCTTCTTGAATTAGGAAAAAAAATCCAACAACTTTTTTTCAACTTGGACATGAAAGGAAATAATTAATTAGGAGAAATAGGCTAAAAAATCTCATGCAATGTACATACATACCATCAAAGAGGAAGAGTATCATGTGAATTAGTTCAGGATGTGCCACTGCTAATGGGAATTTTGTTTTTAATATTCAGGAATATGTACAGAAACGAGAAGAACTTTTGTATGTATTTAAATGCAGAAGAAGAGAAATAATAGAAAAATTTCAGCTCCATTTACTTTCCTATAAGAATTTCCTTCCTTGCTCTCTCTCTCTCTCTCTTGCACACAAGCGTGGCATTGAAAGGTGAAAAATGATGTGTATTTTTACTCTCATGGACTTTCACAACTATAATTTCTGTCTATTTAAGCAGCACTAACAATAAGCGGCGCCTCTTCACATTTCCTATAGAAGGCTCGTGATAACAGTGTATTTGTATAGGAAACGTGCTGTAAAGTATTACCACAAGTAAAAGTAATCGCCTCAGGTAACGGCTTTTGTCTTGGAGTGATAATATTTTAGCGTACATATGTAGCAGTACCATTAAATTATAGCAGTACTCAATGCATTAGTTGATTACAAATATGTAAAGCATATGTGCTATATTACGGTAACCCTTCCAGGCCGAAAAGGATTAAAATACGTGGAAATATCCCAAAGTCCCATTTCTAATCCACGTTTTTAATCCGCAAGTATTTTTACTAAAGCATGGAGCAATATTATTTACAAAACCTCAAAAAATTTAAATGGATATACGTGTACATACATACAAGGTAAAATCGATAATTTAAACCAGCTGAATAAATGTCCTTCAAGGATTAAAAAAAACAAGGTATAAAAGGCTATGCCGAGCATGCGGGAGGAAATCATCCGTTGATTTCAGAAAAATAAAATTATTTTTACATGTAATCACATTGTTCCGCCATTGTGTTGCTAGATTCAAAAAGTCGCTAAGGTTCGTAATGCTAAATAATTATTATGCGAATATGTATGTGGATATGAACAATGTAGTTGAGAATAATAATGGTAATTTAGTATTATCGTATTATCGTCATCCACCGTGATGTGATCTATTTCTATGCCAACTCGAAAAAAAGAAGAGCATTTACGCCTTGAGCGAAATTTGCAACGGCGCCAATTTAGCGGATTCAAATTTTCTCATGAACTTGGATAGCGCGCTTATATACACTTAACCATGAAGTTATTGAAGTTTATAAGAACAATAAGAAGAAAAAGAAATAACAAATAACATGGATTTTTGAAGACTGACTCAAATTGATATTATAATATTTTTGGGATGTTTGACGATTGCAAAAGTTAATTTAGTGGACGAAGCTAAAAACCTCCACAGGCTGCTCAATCAAACTTAACTTGAGTGCTGAACCAGCGTTAAAATGTGATCCAGAATAGGTGAGGCGGGTGGTTTCTTCTTGAATTTAAAAAATAATGTTGTAAAAAGAGCAGACCATGCTTTTATTATTAATTATTAAAAATCATTTTATGATAGCAGGAAGATAAGATAGAGACATTCAAAATGAGGTCGAAACAGAAAGGAGGCAAAAAAGTGAAAAAAGAAGGTCCCAAGAAAATCCACGTACCACCAACTTTCCCTTGGGATGTGAGCTCTGAGGTTCAACTCTACCAATTAATTTGCAAGTACAAACCGATAGGTGAGATTGGCAGTAAAATCAAAAATAATAGTAATAAAAATATTATTTAAATGGTAGAATCTACTGGAATGACTTGCAGGTCCTTTTAAGCATTGGAAGATGAGACTCCTCCGTAGTCAATTATCAAAATCTTTAGGTATAGAAATTTCCTGTGAGACAATCTGGGCCAAGCTTGACACGCTCTTTGACATTAAAGAAATTGTGAGTGGTGTTTTTTTTAGCTGTTATTTAAAATGTTGGTTATTTGTCTTCAATTTATTTCAATCTTCAATTAATTTTACAGGAGAGGGCCCAGTTCCCCCCACCGTCAGAGACTGTCGAAGAATTCACGCTCCCGAAGAATTTCCTCGCATCGCCGATTTCAATCGTAGAAAAACCCCCGTCCTCGGAAGGACCTGAAGAAAAATTGCCTGAAAAGCTAGTCGAAGTTGCCGTAGTAACGGAATTACTCCCATCGTTATCTCCAATGGTTACACCCCCACCCAGAAAAAACAAGAGGAAAGGTTATCCCAGGAAGAGCTTGATAGAATTTTCCCCTACAATCACTTCCGATGAGTGTGAGTCCGTGCCGATTGTCATTGAAGTAGCTCCAGTTAAAACTCTACTTCGAAACAAAAAGCCGCCCCTGCCGTCACCTACGGATTCGAAGATGTTAAGGCGAAGAGCCAAAATTGATCAACTAATATAATTTTTAATTTTTAAATTTTAAAATAATTAGTTGACGCATTTAGATTGCTTTAAGATCTAATTAGGTACTTATTTATTACTCATTTCATTTTAGGTGATTTATACAAAAAATCCTTTCCAAGTGCTCACTAAAAATAAAATAAATAACATTTTACTAAAGCCACAAGTGATGCTGGAAAAATCAAGGAAATCTAGGAGAAAACGAATTAATACTTGCGATGCGTTGTTTAATAATTAAGTAGAAGTAATTTGATGTAGTCAAAAGGATTTAAACCAAAAGCCTCCAGCCCCCAACAAGCCCAGTAAAGATGACCGAAAGCAGCATCAAATTCGGAGGATCATTCCGATAGCCCAAGTTACAACCATCCGTTTGGCAATAGCATACTTCCGATAATTCAACTTCCATTGATGGTTCCATTGATCCAAAATGTAAATTACCCGGTCCCGTAGTATTACACTTCCCATCCAAATTAAGGTCATTCGTTTCGTTCTTCCTCACAACGTAGCGCTTAGTCCCCAGAAATACCTCACCCTCCGTTGCTTTATTCCCAGGAAAATTAAACTTGAACTTTTGATTGTGTGTAAGGCAGTAGAGGCCGTCTGTAAAAGGTAAATGGTAAATTACATTATGAATATGAGTACGAGAAATTAGTTGTCATTTTTTTTCAGAGGGTTGACATTAATTTAAAGAAATTCGAGGTATTTTTCCGGGTGGCTTCATTTCTTGTGCAATGTACTATGTAATTCGTATATGTACGTACTGTGTTGTGTTGTTTGTATTGTGTAATATGGAACTTGACGGTATAACTCCTCCGTAACACATGCATCAAACTTGTAGCTCAAGAGCATCTGCTCATTTTGTTATGCTTTTGCTTGTACTGTGCATGACGAGCAAATATTTCTCCTTGCTCACGCAAGCCATCCTTCATAATTGAGTGCAAAATGCATGAATAATAGCAATTATTTATAATAATTGAAATAAATAAATGCCCCCAAAATAGTCCTCATATTATTATAGTTAATACTCTAAAGTTTAATATTTTACTAAAAAATAAAAGGTTCATTATTTAAACTTGCCAAGTAAATAACACTTAAATACAAATCTCACCCTGACCCTAAATAAAATAATATTATAGTGTAACAAAAAAACATTTTCTAACACTGTTCCATGATATGATTCACATCGGTCAAAAATTCGAAAAGTTCATTTTGAAATATTTTACACATCACTCTGAGTCGGTGGAAATTTTTGCCATGTCCGTGGAAACAATCACATCTGCCTAGATGGGGATTACACTGGTCAATATTTCGGACATTTGGGTATTAATAAGTAACATAATAATTATAATTTAAGAAAATATTGAAATAAAAAAGAATAATTTAATAAAATTATTACATCTTACCTTTGAAATCATGTAAAGCACTTGCATTGAGACTACCGTCTACACAGGGATCTTTTGAATACTTCCCCTGTCCCACAAAGCCAAGACAGTCGTAGCATTTGAGAGCTGTGGAAAAGACGAGAAAAAATTAATTAAAAATCTTGCAATAAAACCCAAACTTTTCCTTAGTGAAAGAGATAATAAAACGGGAGAGCTGCTGACACGCGATTTAATTAAAGGATAAATGAAGGGGAAGTTTCCCAATGATTTCGTGAGGGAGTTTAGTTATTTATTTAAAAAAAATCTTAACTCAAGTATTACGAACATGTCATTAGTACAGAATAGTGTAAAAAATCATGTCGAAGCAATAAAAACAATAATTTTATAGTTTTTTATTAACAAGGTAAACAGACTTGACCTACCGTTAGCAAATGAGAAAAAACTGCCCACACCCAGAAATAAAAAGAGGAGGGACTCCATGATTTATGTTGTCTTGAAACTAAAATGGCATATATTTTAATGTAGTGGGAGAGTGAGAGGAGCAGGAGCGTCAAAAGTTGTTGTGTAGCACAAAAGGACAAGTTAGCCTCCAGAGAAAGGAAGACGGAGTTTCAGAGTAAAAGAAGGTTGGATGAGAACTGGAAAAAGTTCACTTTTTCCGGAACATCTGGCGGAAACGTTAGGGCTAGGGAGGACGTTGCATAGGCCATTGCCAGTGTCACAGGATAATAAGGGGTAAACAAATAGATGAAATTCAGCGCTCTGCTGTAGCAAACTTATATAAGTTTTTCTTACTCCATAGAAAAAAATTGAGCTGGGCTGCTGAGGGAAGTAATCCTTTTATGATCGAGTTGAATTATGATAAATATACATGGAACTAAATCCTTATTCACACTTTTTCGTCCTATCTCTCCCTCCTCTTTCCAACTTTTTCCCTGATACGTGATCCCTAAGGTTGCCTATGGTTTACTGAGTATTGTAAGCAAGAAAAACGGGGAAAAGCGCGATGAAAAATATCGATTACAATCTACTATGTTGTAATGCAAGCCTTATGGATGGATGATGGGAGGAAGGAATAAAGTGGATGGATGCTTCTTGCATGCGAACAAGTACTAAATGTAAAGGGTAAATATTTTTTATTCGTTGGAGAGCAGAGTGGATGCATACATGCGAAACTGTACATTCCTTCGATCACTCACAGTACCACGCGGGTTTCTCCATTCCCACCTGCTTTAATCCTCCTTCTCCCGGTTGTACTGCTCAAGCTCTTGAATTATCACTTCTCTGGGTTTCATTACGTTAGGCCGGTCACCCCTACAACGAGGGCAGTACCATTTTCCTCTTGGTTTTGAAGTGAGCTGGACGCACTTGAAGTGAAACCATTCCATAGGACAAAGATCGTTGTCACAAGCGATCATATCCCCATACGACATCTGAAAAACAAATATTTATTCCGGTGCTTACACGAACGATAATAAAATTTCATAAGCTAGTAGATAAAAACCATATCGATTCCAGTTTGAGGAAATTATAGCCCTATACAGTTGAAGAGATAATATTTTTACAAGCAAGATAAATAGCTCCGACGTTCGAAGGATTATTAAGCGCTTGAGGTTTCAAGTTGGGAATTACATTTTATAGATTGAAATAATTATAAGAATTTCATTTTTTTATTGGGAATGTAAGTCACGTACCTCATTACAAACACAGTACTTTGGCTCATCTAATTCCTCATCGATATCCTGATCCAGGCTGGATGCAGCTTCTGCATCCTGAGCGTTTCTCCTTTTCCAACCACGGGTTTTATTGCCTCTCATTACACGTTGAACTTCCTTCAAGGGGCCAGGATAAGAATCTTCAATTGCTTCAGCTGTGGATGCTACCTCTATCTTCGGTGAATTAACTCGTGCCTTAACCACCTTGAAATCATCCTTTTTAATCTTGTCTGCATCGGACTGTTTTAGCTTCCAAGCATCAAAGATTGCAAATGTCTTTGAAGAGTGTCCGTCTTGAAACTTTCCAGCATCAGTGCTCTTTAGCTTCTCGGAATGACTCCGATTTTTTCTCCCGTCAGTACTGTTCATCTGACTCACCTCCGTGCTACTATTACTTTTCCTCGACTTAAATCGTTTCTTTGCTCGAGCAGCATTGACTTTAAAATCATCAGCGCTTCTCGAAAAATATGAGGAATTCGACATGGTTTCTAAGGAACTGCTAGGCACTGTTAAATTCCTACTACTCTGTCTTTTTGAAATTACTTCCGATCCTTGGGTATTAGCTTTCCGTTTCCTACCTTTTTTCGGGCGACCAATAGCTTTGGAAATCGATGCTTCTCCAACTACAGAATCCGGCTTGACAGTTACTTCCGCTTTCGGTGGAGCTACAGAGGAAATTGAAAAAGCTTTTAATGATCAAGTATACAAGGATCTACTATAATGGCAACGTATATAAGTAAAAGTAAATTGAACTCAATACGAACGGAAATTGAAAAATTAATTCTACCTCGTAATTTTGGTCGGCCTTTCAAAGGTAACTTACTCGAATTACCACTGGGATCTAAAATGACTTGAACCTTGCCCCACATATATTTTTCTACTTCCCTCGTTCTCCTCTGCTTGTCCCGGGCTCTATTCGATGCTACTGTCAATACTTTTTTCAGCTTATCAATCGTGAGTCCATCCTTACGGGTGGGGCTGGTCAAATCCTCAAGGACTTGTAAGCAATCTACGAAATACACGACAAGACAGGAAAGTGAATTGAGTACACGCTGTAACTTCGCTATATAATTCCTTCTTAAACACATACACTCAAAACAAAAATCTATTAACTTTTTTTCCAATTTACTAAATTGATGTCATTTCCCTCCAAAGCCAACAATACACGATTATCAAGTACTATGTTTTCGATGCTCCTTTGAATTCACAATAAAGTAATGAAAGTCACAACATTATACATATTAAATGATTTATATTTAAACAACTTACTTTCATATTCCATGTTTACGACTTTCATGGCATCCACCGCTTTCGTAATCATACCCGCAAAGGCTGCTGAACAATTTAATTTCTCCGCTTTGAAATCACAAAATCAATAGGAATCAATTTATAGCACAAAACACGACAGCATACCAAATAAGTTATATTTACATCACAAAAGACCCAGGAAATTACAATCTATTCAAAAACTTGTTCATGAATATTTACACAACTTGTTGACGTTGATATGCAAAACTTGAGAAACTAATATCTATATATCCATTCAAACTATTACTTCCTTCCACACTTTCCTTACTATTTCAACAATAAATGCACTTCATCTTGGCCCTCTCGTAAAGACATAATTATCAAACTTCACTAAATAATCTTATAAAAATACTTCATTACAAATAATTACAACATAAACATGAAACTTTCAATTCTTCACACACCAAATAATCCAAGGCCTAGGAATTCCACAGGAGCCATCTTACAAATTAAATACGTTAGCTTCAGTTAAGTACAACAATAATATAATAATTATTGAAAAAAATAAAACGTTAAACTGTTTTTTTTTACCCTAATTTCACTTCCCCCGTTTCGCCACTCGCCAGATGTTTCGGATAATTACGAAATATTTTTCAACTCACCCATTTCTTTCAGATTTCTTCTGCTCTGATTTCAAGGTCAAATCATGTGTAGTCCAAATTCTTGCAAAATAATGTGGAAATCACTTGATCACGTTGAGACCAACTGTCCAACGTCCAATCAGTGACAATTCCCGCTTTAGGCCACTAAAAGTACCACAAGATTTGCGAAATGAAGCTCCTAAGATGTGGTGATACAGAAACCACTGATTAGAAACAAGAGAAGAAAAATCTGTTTTATGTAAATTCATGTAAATGATAGCTCTATAGATACATTGTACAGTTATGTACTTACGTAAAAAATATTATATGGAAAAAACTGAATATATGTGAATAAATAAAACTTATCGCCAACCTCAACCTCAACCACCAGACACTTCGGACAGAGATGATTGATGTGTGATTTCACGAGAATTTAATGGACTAAATTGACTGTGTTAAACCGCAATCATAATTATTAATTTCGCCTCAATTCAATGATTCAAGGGAACGAAGCCAGTGTCATATTTAGTTAATTACTGTTCAGAAACTCACAATCATGAGCACTGTATATGCATACCCTGACTCGAGCACTCGAGTCGAGAGTCGACTCGCATTCACTGCGTGTTCGTGTGTTCGGCGTACTGCAGCCTAGAGGCAGAATACCATGTTAATCAGTTTCATAAATGTTGGCGCTTTTTTAAACAAGTTGTAACCTGCACGGGCGGGCCGTTAGATTTTTTGCACGTCTGCAATCTGCAACAAACACCACCCCTGTTGTTTTTCCTAAGAAGGAAACGATCAGGCAAATCCTGGACACTGCGCAGGAAAGAAATATAAGTACCACGAAAATTATTCGCCGCTTTTTGCTTCCAACAACCATTCTCACCCTGTCACCCTCTTTCAAATTCAAGACAAATGGAAGTAAATTCCATCGTATCCCGAAGTGCAGAATTTTCAATGAAGAATTTAAATCTTCTGAGCCAAGCATATTGAAATATAACTGTCTAACAAAATTCTTGTACAAAAAATCATCGCTACGCGATAATTTAGTGCTGTCGCGCAGGACGGCGTTAGCTACAGCCGTCTCCTTTCCCTCCCGTTAATGCAAGATTTTCAGGTCATTTCAAAAATTCCCGCAACAAAAAACCTATATACATGGCCCAACGTAACATTTGTTCATACCATTTATTGAAAAAAAAAACATTTTTCAAGCAAACATAAATTTTGAAAAAAAGATTTCAACGAAAAATATTTTTTATTGCAAAAAACATTTTTCAAGCAAAAATAAATTTTTGATAAAATAAAAATAAAATTTCGAAAATTTTTTTTAAAAATTTGAAATAAAAAAAAAATTTATTGCAAAAAAACATTTTTCAAGCAAAAATAAATTTTTTATAAAATAAAAATAAAATTTCGAATTATTTTGAAAAAAATTTCAACTGAAAAAAAATTTTTATTACAGAAAAACATTTTTCAAGCAAAAATAAATTTTTAATAAAAAACAAATTCGAAAAAAAATGGTTTTTATTTTTTTACGGACGAACACGAGGACCGATTTCAACCATAATTGAACTTGTCCGAGTGGACAACCTAAGTAATGGTCAAAAAAATTTTGAGCGAAATCGGTCCAGTAGTTTCTGAGCATCTATAACGAGACCACGGACGTACGGACATACGGACAACAGTAAATTACTAGGGCCGCTAACGCCGCCCTAAAAATAAGAACTTTGCTTCAATTTTCTTTCAAAAGAACTGGGATTTCCAGTAGACTTACTGAGAGATTGTTTCAGTCGAAATAGTAACACTTCTGAGAAAAGTGGTAAAGTGTGGAAAGGGCATTTTGGGTTATATTAAGCAACTCAGTTCAAAAATAATTATTTTATAGTGCAGATCGTTGTGCTTTGTGCTTTCTGAAAGGCTAGGTCCATGAACCCGAGTTAAGTAATTATCTGTCCTGGGCATAATTAAATGATTGTAACGATATCACCTATGTCATGTCAATATTAATTGTATGACTAATATGGATTATCAATAGACTCATTTTGTGACCAATTTCTTTGCTTACTGAAGGTTCCCAATAAGAAGTGCAAAAATAATTACATGCTCTGAACTCTACAAGTCTTCATTATTTATAACGCAATGGAATGGTTGCGCAAGTTACCCAACGAATTTTTAAATGATGTGTTGAGCAAATGAAATGACGTGGGCCAATAAAGTTCTGTCCGAGGTTGGAAAGCAAAAATTTGTTATATTTAACCCAACAACAACCCCAAGCCTTTATTTGATGAATTATGCGTGAATTAGGAATTGGTGAATAGGGAATTAAAACCTATTTTGTGATCAATTTCCCTACGTACCTTTCTATTTTTTCCACTAGCAAGTGCCAATATAGATAACGAACAATTCTTAAATGAAAATATATTAAAGTGAAAGGTTTACGAGAAAATTGCTGAATTTAAATAAAAATTTTTTATAGTTTTGTACGAACAGTTTTCTATGGATGAAAAAATTGTCCCATTTTTAGAAGAAAATAATTGGGTTAATTTTAAGTCTAATACAGGAATACAGGAACTACATATAGTGTGATTTACCTTGTGAGTACATACTTTTGTGCATCGAGACATTTTCCACCAACTTGGAATTATCTATAAAAATTTTTATATGCAATTATGTTTGAAGCTGTAGCAAAATAATGTGTAAGAGACATATCGCTTAGGTAATAATTATTTCTTTCCAAACAAAGTATCTCCCCCTTTTCAACTCTTTCGTCTTTTGCAAATATGTTAATTTGATCCTAACCTAAACCGATGATGCATTTTAAGCTCATATCTACATGCGTAACGCAGCTAGAAAATTATATTACAAAATCTGCAGATTTTGTTAAAAGTCGTGTAAAAAAGCATCCCCTCGAAATTGATTATAGGAATAGAAATTATTTATGGCCAAAGAGAAGTGTCACATTGCCCGATAAGTACGAAATCCAAAAAGAGTGGCGTACTTGACTTCTCCACTACAGGGTGGAATCCTCCGATTTGAAATCACATGGGACGGTTGTACAAATGTATTCACCCGCCTTTCCAGATATTTCGATTTCGCGAATGAGACTTTACGTAATTTCGACCCCGCAACTTCCATTTCCGATTTCAATTGCTCCAAGTCTAGCATAGTACTAGTATGCAGCCCATTCCGTGGGCGAGCCTAAATCAAGCCCGCGCTGAGTGTGATTTTAGCTAATCAGGAGCAGAGCAGACCACGAAGCATGAAGGGGGTCGGTCGGCCGCTCGTATTATATAGACTTGTATTGAAGCCCTGCTATGAAGGGGTGGGGCGGGGGTTGTTCAGCCCACTACGCGTGCGGAGGAAGTTATACATATAGGGCCGTGGGTCACTACGGTCCATTGCAAAAGGGAGGCGATTGCCGAGATGAGATATCCTTGCTTCGCTTATGCAGCATTGAATAGTGACGTATAGTTTGAAGCGGTACAAACTTTTAAACCTTAAAACGTATATACGACTAGTACAGGTAGCCCACTCCGTGGGTGAGCCTAAATCAAGCCTACGGTGAGTGTAGTAGGCTTCTGTCAGCTTGCGCTTATTGGCTCGCTGCCTGAGCCAGGTACAAAGAAGAAGGGGAATGGAGTTTATTTAAAATGTTGAGCCTTTTTTCAAATTATGTTATAGGATTGACAGTTTCCTAGAAGAGACAGTCTAACCCCTGGACGAGCTTAAATCAAGCCCGTGGAGAGTGATTTGAGCCAATCAGGCATACCGCGAAGCTTGAAGGCGGTCAGTTTGGGATCCCAAACTGACCTGGCCCAGGATAGCCTTTTATATTGTTCTGTGTTTTTTATGTTGTGCTGATTTGGCCCAAATTGTCCGAGTCTTTAAAGAATAGATATTAATTATCGCCAACTAAAAGGGAAGCAATTTGCTGAAATACAAAGTCCATAAAAATGGGCGTTGAGGCTTTCTCAACTGGATGAAATCCCCCAATTTGAATTCCCGCAGGATAAATTGCATTCGCCCGCCTTTTCAAATATTGGGATTTAATGAGTGAAATTTTCCTTAATTTCGACCTCACAACTTCCATTTCCCGTTTCATTTGCTCCAAATAATCTTGAATGGAGTAAGCCTTGCCAAAAGCAGCAGCAAACGTACCCTGAGTGTAGAGACATATTGAAAGTAGAAATAGCTGAGAGGTTGGTTGAGAGCCTTTTTGGGAAAATCCTCGGATCCCACCATAGCCAGACATGACAGCGATTGCAATTATGAGGACTTTAAAGACGTAGATCGCAGATGAATATCCCTTGTTAAAAAGACGAATGAGGAGCTGAGTATTTATACAAGCTGACAAGCATTCCTCTAGGTCAACTATCCCTGGGCGTGGGAAAAACCTTTTAAAAACAGATTATATAGTTTAAAAAATCTGCATTAAGGACAATCGATAACGGTCATTTCGACCAGATAAGCGTCCATATTTGTACGTGACCGAAAATAATGTTTCCATATGCAATGCCACTACATTTCAGGGCACTTCATATATTTTCCGTTACAAACATAGGCACACCACACCGATCTGATCAAAATTAATTTGTTATGTGAATTAAAGTTAGCTGATTAAAATATTGAAATAGTAATTTTCTGAACCTCAATTTCCAAAGACTTTCCTCAAGTGACTTGGTTATATTTTCAAAATAAAGGATAGAATTGTCAACCAATAGCAAGCAGGAAAGACCCGCGAGAAAGTACATGAGAACTTCATGTGGCCAAAGAAGAAGGAAAGTGAGTGGATTTTGTAGAAAGTTAGGAAGGAGCTGGTACAGATGAAAGTTTGTGCAAAATATTGCCACAAGCGTTTGATACAGAAGGACACAAACCACATAAAAGTACGGAGTCAAAATCAAAACAAAATCATGTAAACTCAAATGTTTCCAATTTTTCACTAAATTCTTCATCTCTCGAATTGGTCCTGGAAAAAAACATATGCATTTTTAGTGATCCCACTTTTTTGTTTTTTAAGCATATTTTAGATAGAACATTTATAGCTAACTAAGTACATACCTGGTGCCTTGGAATTCCATTTGAAATTGCGAAAGGCGACGTTGAAAACCATCGCCGTAATATCCGCCGTGCGGAGGGTTGTAAGACAAAGTAGACTCAAGCCAAATACGTATGCCAAAGAAAGGAGTAAATGTAATGCTAAATCTACCTGGCTAACATTCTCACCTTCGTCTGTCATTTTTATCAGCAAGGAATAAATACTATAACACATCCTAGACAATGCGTAGGAAAGGAATAGCAAGTAAATAATTCCCCGTTTTTTCCCTCCAACAATCATTTTCACCCTGGCTCCGTCCTTCAAAGTTATGTTAAATGGGAGGAAATTCAATCGTACTCCAAAGTGGAGTAGTTTCAATGAAAAATGTAAATCATCAGAGGTCACCATTCCCAATTATTAATCTGACTTGTTCAATGATCTGAATAAAAAAAATTCTTTAAAAATATTTTTCCTCCAAAAGGATGAGATTATTTTTGAGCCTCTCACAAAAATATTTTCCGGAAAAAACGTTTCTATGTAGAAATTAAAGAATTTCGGAAGGAGCTTACAACTTTGTGGACTCAACTGTTGAACTCAAATTGTTGGCTAATTTGGATATTCTTTCAGAAAGGAAAAAAATTAAAATTTAGGTGAACAAGGATTCTTGCACTTTTGTGTTTTTGCTGGAATAGTTGCAAAAGCTGCTTTTAAAAATTACACCCGGGTATTATGTGTATGTACTTTTCAACACACAGCCTATATGTGAGTGAAGCTTTGTCAGCTAAGGTCCCAGGAGGGGCGTTCCGGTAATCTAAAATTTTAAAATGCAATAATTGATATTTGATTGGACTGAAGGAGAATACATAAATGTACGAGTCGCTTTAATTAACAGGAGAAAAAACAAAGCTCTGAGCAATATTTTCATTAAGTCGGATCTTTTATGCATCCCTTCGGGTGTTTTCCACAAATTATTTTTGCACTTATATAAACTCATCAATAAATCTTATACGTGGGTTTTCTCCTTGAGAAAGTCATCTGTCGTCGAGCTCCGAACGGCCAGGTAAGTTGATTAAATGTTACAATTAACAATTAAAGCTCTGTAAACCTTTCAAATTGAATTTTTTAGCCTTGCACGAAGCTATGTATACATGGAAAATAAATTACGACTTCTATAAGATGTACATGTATACGTGAACTAAATCCTCATTTCTTCCCCACAAATAAGCAAATGAGAATACATATGTATAAAGCCCGTCAAGCTTTGCAGTGGCGGCGGAACTAACTTTGATTTTAGGGGGTAGAGTTTTGAAGGAAAAACTTCTTCTGTCAGATCGATTAGTGAATATATCTTATTATGTGGCTTGTTAAAATGCGGTAGAGCCTGAATTTCCAACTTTTCTACTCTGTCCCCTATATTTCAGCCATTTTTCAAAATTTGCAAAAACGGTGAAAACCTGCACTGAAAAACATGTTTCTAAACATATAAGTTCAAAAATGCGTCACATCGCCCCATTGGTTCAGGAGATATAGCCTCAAAAACAAAAAATGACGTTTTTAGCCATAATGCCGTAACCGCGCTTAACCCATTACAAAAATTCCAACGCCGTTCCTTGTAGCACCCAGCACACGTTAATTTTGCAGAAAATGATGAATTTTAAAAAGTAGGATGTTTTGGGCTTACATATTTCCCGTGGACTTACTCATTTATTTATTTATTGTTCGAGTATTAAAAGTTCCATAGTTAATAAATTTCCATCAGAAATTTTTAAAGTCAAGCCTTTATCACCGTGCTTTTCAAGGGTAACAACTATTCTTGGCTTGAACTAATTGCAAAGAGCATTCAACAACGATGAAAAAATACTTGAGGCTTACCTTTTGGTTCTTATCAGCAATTATTTCAGTTTTAACTCTCAACGAGACTTCATCACTTCCTTGGCAAGTAATGCTGACATAATAATAATTAAGTAAAGTGGAGCAAATGTCTACGGATAAATCTATAAAGTATAGTACACAAATTTACAAGTTTACTTTTTTTTGCTTTACAAAAATTTGTCCCACTGAAATCTAACTTAAACCACAATTTTTTCTGTCTGATTTTTTAGCTTCTGTACTAAAAAGAGTTGTTTAAAAAATTGTGTCTTAGGATATTTACCAACTTGATACTCCTTGTGATTTGCTACGAGTCCCTTTACTTTTCTGTTGAATACCTTTGAATTTCTGGCAGCTTTATATAGTCGCTTCCCATTTATACATATATGTAAATATGTATCAGGTAAAATGTTTTTAATTACATTGTATAAGCCGCATAGTCGCGGATTCAGGGTAGTCTTACCAAAGCTTTTCATTAAGAAGGACATTTATAAGGCGTTCCTGTGCTACCTAGAATTTAAGTTGCTACCAAATTTTAATCGCCAATTCCAAAAGGTGAACAAACAAAAATCTCATAGCTTACGTAAATAATTGAACTGATTTTTTTTTATTTGCTATTTTTATTCAAGGATAAAAGTTGCATTATTACTTTCAAAGTCAAGTCACTCATGAAATTTAATTTTGAGTATATAAATATTTTTGCCTTCAAGTTAAAGGAATAGTTTGGGATTTTTCGGAAATTAGGAAAAAATACTTGAAGACCCCTTTTTACTGTGAGCAACTTCACTTGAAACTGTTTGATGAGCGTGTGGAATATATAGCTGTAGGGCAATATTGGACAAGTAAAAATTTTACAAGAGGAGGGTTATATATGCGGGCCTTTTGTTACTCACCGTCGAAGCATAAAGTCACGAATAAAATTCTGATCAATAGTAATTACAAGCATTGTCATTAAGCGTTCCAGAACAATGAGTCACTTGGTTCGACTATGCCACGGACGGTATCCTATACGAAGAGACAATTGTAAATATATGATGTTCAATAATCCAATATGTTGCCTCTCAAAAATCAAAAAGTACTTTACGTTATAGTTGCTGGAATTTAATATTGTTATACATATAATGTTTCATAAGCTGCAATTGTGAGGTACTATTTGATTTTCAGTTAGTATTGCAATGCTTGTATGTTTTCCATAAGCTGCAAGCCCAATAAAATGCAGGTGTGAGGTACTATTTGAGTTTCATTTAGTAAGTAAACTCTTGGCAGAAATATTCAATACTCAGAAGCAATCCTTATTTTAGGGTGGCGTCAGTCTCCCTACACTAAAATATATGTATATTCTTGTCCGTACGTCCGTCTGTCCGCGGTCCATCGGCACGATATACATAGCTAAAAAAAACTGGACCGATGTCGTTCTAATTTTTTGTGAACACTACCTCTCTAATGCTCTCTAGGTCCATTTCTCGAATTAGTTCGATCTGGTTGAAATCGGTCCGCATATGTCCGTGCGTAAAAAAGTAAAACTCAAAAAAGTAGTTAGTTTGTAGTTCGTGTTTCAGGAAAATTTTCCCATAAACTTGGGATTATCTTTACAATTTTTTATAATGATTATAAATTTTGAAGCTAAAGCAGAAATACATAATAAGACAAAATGTGTAGACATCGCGTAGGTATTATAATTTAATAATTAATTAATTATTAATGTATCCTTCCAAAAAATAAATTATCTCTTTCTTTCCAATTCTTTGGTCATATGGAAATTATTTTAATTTGATCCTATAAACCGATGATGTATTTTAAACTCATATCTCCACAAGTAAAAAGGTGCCTCCATAGAAAATTGTATTACAGTCAAACCTTTTTGTTACGGCCGTGCCAACAACGGCACACTCGATATAGCGGTAGTAAAAAATCTACCCCTTCTCCATTTACACACATTATATAGGCATTTGCTATAACGGCACTCCCGCTATAACGGCCATAAATAAACCCTTCAGGTGCCGTTATAAAGAGGTTTGACTGTATATTCCGCAGATTTATTAAAAAGCCGTGTAAAAAAATGCCACATCGAAATTCAAAAAATCTATAACAAATATATATTTTAGGGTTAAGTCCAAAAAGCACTGCGTATAGAAATCAATAAAATAAATGATTCAGCATGTACTGTCGTGCATAAGCGACTTTTGCAGATAGCGCCGTTTGGACTTTACCCCACGATACATGGAAATTATTTATGGCCAATGAGAAGTGTCACAATAGCCCGAAGTACAAAATCCAAAAAGAGTGGTGTAGTTGCCTTCTCCACAGGGTGGAATCCTCCTATTTGAATTCCCACGGGATAAATGGCATTCACCCGCCGTTTCAAATAATTCCACTTGATCAGTGGAATTTTCCGTAATTTGGACCTCACAACTTCCATCTCGGATTTCAGTTGTTGCAAATAATCTTGAATGCGATAAGTCTTACCAAACGCAGCGGCGAACATGCCTTGAAGGTAGAAGGAAATTGCAAGTAGAAGTAACTGCGAGGTTGGTTCTGAGTCAATGTGAGAAAAACCTCGGATCCCACCGTAGCCAGAAATAACGGAGATTGAAATTATCATAACTTTAAACATGTACATTGTGGAGGAGTATCCCTTGTTAAAGAGACGGATAAGGAGCTGAGTATTTACACAATTTGACAAGCATCCCTCCAGATCCTTTATCCCACTGCGAGGGCACCTATAAAAAACGAAAGGGCTCAAAAATCCCATACACCCATGAAAACCAAAGAGGGCCATTTTGATCAGACCATGAAGGAAAGAGGGAAAATTATTCTGGAACCTCAATTTCCCAAGATTTTCCTCGAGTATCTTGGTTGTGCTTTCAAAAAAAAGCAGAGAATTGTCAACGAATAAAAATATGGAAAGACCCGCGAAAAAGTCCAGCAGAACCTCATGTGGCCATAGAAGAAGGAACACGAGTGGATTTTGTAGAAATTTAGGAAGGAGCTGGTACAGTTGCAAATTTGTGCAAAAAAATGCCACAAGCAATTGATATAGAAAAACCACGACTAAATAAAAGTACGGAGTGAAAATCAAAACAAAGTCATGGAAATTTAAATGTTTCCAACTATTCAGCACATTCTTCATCTCTCGAAGTGGCCCTTGAAAAAATATACATACATTTTTATAGTGACCCCATTTTTGTTTTTTAACATATTTTATAGACAAAAGTTTTGTAGCAAAGTACCTGGTGACCGGGAATTCCATTTATAATTGCGAAATGCTTCATTGAAAACCTTGGCCGTAATGTCCGCTGTGCGCAGGGTTGTAAGGCAGAGTAGAACAATGCCACATGTGTAGCCCGAAGAAAGGAGTAAATGTAAGGCTAAATCTGCCTTGGAAATATTTTTTCCTTCGTCAGTCATTTTTATCAGTAAGGAATAAATACTATGGCAAATCCTAGACAACGCGTAGGAAAGATATAGCAAGTAAATTATTCGCTCACGTTTGTTTCCAACAAACATTCTCACCCTTGCTCCATCTTTCAACGTTAATTTAAATGGAAGCAAATTCCATTGCACCGCAAAGTGGAGTATTTTCAAGGAAAAATTTAAATTTTCTGAGCTCACCATATTTAATAAGACTTTTGTTCGACCTCAACAAAAATCCTCTTTAAAAATATATATTTTCCTTGAACATAATTAGAATTTCTAAGCCTCACAAAAAGATTTGCCAAAACGATATAACAACGTTTCTTCAAGTTTCAGAATTTTGGAATGACCTTAGAACTTTGTTGCACAAACTCAAAAAATAGGAAAACACCAATTATTCTTGTACTTTTGTATAGCTGGAATTTGAAAACGTTTTTGAGCAAAATCCGCAACACGGACATTGCCCTTGTATTTTTTAGCACAGAGCCAATGTCAAGCTTTTTCAGCCTATATTTTTTTAGCTTAATACATCTATTTTATGAATGGAACAATTTTCCTGATAATTTTCATTAAAAAGAAACACTAAAGGGGTAAGGGGATTGGGTTATAAAGGAATAACTATAATTAGCACGTGAACAAACAAAACTCAGAGAAATATTAATTTTTAACTCTTTTATCATATGTAACTATGTTGACCGCGGATCGACAACACAAACCAAAGATCCCATTCACAGGAAAAATACATACAACGAAAGAGCCTGTATAAAAGAGCTCGTATGAAAACAGACCAAAAATTTTAAGAGCAATCACAAATAACAGAAATTAAAAAACAAATCTCAAAGCTGGTTCCACATGGGCAAAATAAATTTCCTTGAAATATTTTTTTAATTTCCTTCTAACAGATTGGAATTTAACTGAGGCTCATATAGAGACAAAGTTGTTGAAATAGTGCCAAATTTCACGCAAGCTTAAGAAAAATTGTGAAATGAGCTTAGAACTTTGTGGAAGAAACTTCACAAATTTTCGGTTAATGGGGATCGTTTTACAGAAAATAAGCTTATATAGTCTATTTTTTGTTTACATTTCCGGCTGTTAAATAAATATACATTATCGTAGCCATTTTAAACGAAAATGGTTTTGTGATTAATTTCAATTACAATTACTTCCTGGATATCGTCCATAGAGAACTGGAAATTCTTCGCCATTCCTCACTTATATTTACTGTATAAACGCCTTTTGGAAGGGCCCTCGTACGTATTCAGTACATGTTGAATAAATAAAATGGTAAAGGTCTTTTCCAGGGTGGAAAACTATGTCTTCTGTATTTGGAGGTAAATAATTGAGGATGATTTCTTAGGGCAAATAAGGAAGGAAACTACTTTGTTGTGAATTGTTTTACAATTTCGTGTAAATTGTAAGCCACTGAACGTCATTATATCATTAATTTTGTTATTTTGCAAAGCAATTTAAATAAATACTACAGTCCTGCTTTCTAGAAGTTTCAGTTGCGGTATTTACGTCAGGGGAAGATGAATTTTGTCTGATTTGGCCAAAACATTATTGGTTGAATGCGAGTTGGAAAAAATTGCTAGAATTCGTTTTTGGTAAAATATTCGGTCTAATGCAGTTTTGCCATGTTGGTCAAAAATCAATTCAATCCGTTCTGGTTCTGGTCGATATATGACCGAAGATGAGTCAAATATGGTCTGGCTGATTGGGCCAGAACTTAGCCGAATGTGAACTTTAATGATAATTATTATTGTGACCATTTAAAACCAGTATCATGTTGTGTTTAAATCCAATTACAAGCAATTATATATATGTACTTCCTGGATATTGTCAAGATAGAAATGTGAATTCCTGTACATTTCATTCATATTTATAAACACTCTTTAGAACGAAGTTCTTTCCCTGAATGGAGATCTATTTCTTCATATTTGGAGGAAAATAGTTGGGACAAAGAAGGAG
>JAQFXU010002303.1:0-21679 GCA_034693705.1 Spatulosminthurus flaviceps
AACAATTATACATATATGGTACGAGGGAAAATGGTGCTAAAATGTCTAGACAATTTTTTGAGGAATGCCTTTGTGGGGTAATTTTTCAAAAATTAACAATGTTTACAATTGAAATATTTACATTATTTTAGAGGATTTCAAAATGCTTCAGAAACTGCATAAGATGAGAGAGAGAGAGAGAGAAGAGAGAGACAAAAGCATGAAAAATAAACTTTGGTAGACAGTGTTGTTTGAAGGATCACTCTCGCCTTAGATATGAGCCCATGGTGAAATGCTACTCATGAACTGGATCAACTCACACACGTTTCCTTCAGAGTTCTCCGGACAAGAAGACACTCCTGTGGAGGATCAGGACCGGATGAGATGGTGTGCTTTGGGTGAGGACGGCCAGATATCATCTTTCCCAGTCAGAGCACATATTGCGAGTCCAGGCACGTTCCCGCCACTGAACAGATAGCCTCTTTAGGTGCGCATACAAAAGTAACCTATGTATAATATTACCAAATCCTTCCCTTACATATTATTTCAACTCTTAACCCCTACAACTATCGATACATACCATCCAACATGAGCCAACTCACTCATAGATAGGACGTGCAATAGGAGTATTATTGGAGTTGCCCCAATAAAATGTAATCTATAGGTCCAACTCAACTCCTCAACTACTCGTACCACTCTCGTGCTACTCCTTTTTTTCCTCTTGTCATTTCTCAAAGCAACATGCTCAGACTTAAAAGGTGCTAAAAACTCTGAAGCTTCAATTTTTTACACCAACTCTCAACTACATAGAATTGAGAGAAGAGAGAGGAGAGAGAAAAAAATTATTCTTGATTCCCCCATTTCCCACAAAACATACGCTGTTATCTTGTCTTGGTTTCTATTACCCGGGCATTATCCTACCTCCATATATTTGTAACTATAAACTTTTCATGTACTTCACCAAGAATTTTATGTAGAGCTGAGAGAGATAAAATGTACTTAAGATTTAGTGAGATATCCTCTCTCTTTCTCTCTATGGGATTTCTATATAGTAGTTTATCCTTGAAGAGAAAAAAGCTATGGTGAATCAATCCATCCATAATACTTGCACGTAATTCCCAAACGTATGCAAGGAACAACTAATGGATATTTGTGTATTCCATCCACGCTATTGCAAATGAACGGCGGCTATCACTAATTTTATTGCTATGTTGAGTTGAGTTACAATCTCTCTCTTTCTCTCTCACACTCTATCTTCTCCTACAATACCAGGGCCCATGCTGATGAATAGCTCATAATTCCTATTGAAATGAATCCCCCTTCGTTATGATGAGGGGAACAAGAGCCGAATGGTAAAATTAACCAAGCAAATAGTATATAAAACTTGAATTTAAAATTAGTTTCTCCTCCATGACTCCATGTAAATTAGCTTGGGATATGGATCACATATTAATACATAGACAAGTGTATCCATACATGCGGGAAGAGATCCATTGTTTGAGATGAAGACTACACAAATTATTCATACATAGATATTAGTAATGGAGAGGAAGAGCATGGAGCTTGTTGTGCTTCAGTGGAAAATTCAGCCGAGTTTACACTAGAGAAAGTCTCATCTGAGGGAGTCATCCATTAATCATTAAACAAGCAGAAAGTTTGATTAGATTTACGCATTTAGTACATATCAAATACATGGGAGAGATTACTCAATTATCATCTAAAATTTTCTCACTCTTTTGTATTTCCCTCAAATTTATCTCTTCCCTTAGCTCTTGAAATTCCACAATTCTCACTACACTTTTAGCTCTGCACTGTGTATAGTGTATGTACAGTATTGGAGAGAGAGAGAGAGAGAGAGAGAGAGAGAGAGAGAGAGAGAGGGGTGGGGAAGAAAAGACAATGTATAAGTTATAAACAAATAGTAATAATTCGGGTGACTTCCATTTCTATGGCATTTGGTTTTACAATAATAAGTGAAGTCGTAAAACAAGTGTTTCAATGCTAATGTTGTGGTGGCTACCCCAAGGGTATTACTTTTAGTACATGTAGTGGCAACAGAGGCTTTTGCTTTTATAGAGACGTGGCAGACTTGTGTTTTGTTATTGGAGATGTTGTGTAGGATATGATATTGCTTTGTTCCTTCCTAATTCACGGTTCCACTGAGACTACTGATAAACATTAAGTACTCAAAGTTGTTACGTACATTTGACTCGTCCTCAATCCTTTTCCATGGATCTTGAATTTATACGGGGAGAATCCCATTGGGTCTTTCTATATACAGTCAAATTTCTAATGTCTTGTTTTTTTTTACTTCGTCATTTCTACTATATGGGCTGTGTGCTTTATTAAGCCCATGGTTTTTAGTAGTGGAGATGATCAAAGGCTCAATTTATGCTTTGAATGGCTAATCATAGGGAATTCTCCCCGTATGGACGTAATGTTAAGGAGAGCAATTTATTTTTGGGTAATAGAGTCTTCTTATAGGGAGGATAGTAAAGTTACATAAATGGAGGTGGTTAGATGTAATGTAGGACATATGATTACTATGGTAGAGAGAGAGGGAGAGGAGAGGAGGCAATATTACTATGGGTATTACTTTAATGTACCATATGATGATATTGGAGGGAAGAGGATACTGTGGAGTGCATACGAGGAGAGAGGGTTTTGCTAATACTAGCAAAACCTAACCTCTCTCGTCTCATTCAATTGCTCCTATGGTTCCACTCGCTGGATGGAAAAGCCCATAAAAGTGTGCAGATAAATTTTTGCGGAAATAACGTAAATAAAATTGATAGTGCCATTTCAAGTCCTAACTTTCAGGAACTTTCCACTAACGACCAGCCTGGGTCTTACTTGGTATGCTGGCAAGACCCATGTTAGTAATCACTAACTCCATCAACGCTCTTTACTCTCTTTATGTACACTCATGAATTATCGGCTAAGAAGGGAACTTCATCCGAGAAAAATCATTTCCATGATATATTACATTTGAACATTTACTCCCCATAAATTAGCATATGAAAAGAAATTAGTAGTGACATTAAAAAGGGGGATTTTTGACTTTGCAAATTAAATTATATACGAAACATTTTCTTATGCTAAGAATTTTTGCCTACTTATCGCCAATTTTTTATGTAAATATTTGCATTTTCTGACCTTTTGCATATAAAAGTCATTGATTTGTAAACACTGTAAATGTAATATGGTAAAGACACATGCTGACGCTAAATTTAATAGGGGCAAGATACGGCCTGCGAAATGCTATTTTCTTTTCCTGTTCATATAAATTTTTTTGCAAATCCCACATAAATGGCATATACAAGCAGAGGAAGTCATAACCCCTCGTGCATTTATTACACACCAGCAATTTATGCAATTTTTGAAAGTGATTTTGCAGAAACAATTTTTCCAACAAAAAAATTCGCAACTCTGAAAAAAAAATATATACTTGAGCAGGAAATAGTTCTATTTCTTTGAGAAAAAGTTCCCTAGTGTGGGTGTTGGTTGAATAATAATCATATCATTTGAGGTTGTGGTAAATAGAAAAAAAGTTATTTTACATTTCCTCCATAATTTTGTTTAACTCATCCCTATAATTTAGAATTTTTCTATTACACTCCCATCAGAAACAAAAACCTCAATAATTAGGTATAATAGTATTAAATTAGTGTCCAGAAATGCATATGATTAAAATTAGATGGATAAAATAAGAGAATTATAAGTCTTGAGACTCTAAACTCAGCCGGACTAAATTCACTAAATTCTGTAAGCTTGGCCTTGCAAATGATTAATCGTTACAGCTTCTGTGTTAATCAAGTACGTGAGGAATGTGACGTTGTTGGTTGAGTGGGACCTTGGCAAAAATTAATACACTTGTTCCTTCATGACATTTTACCTCGCATATTTGCAGAAACTTAGCCAAATCTAAATGGCTCGTGAATCGGATAAAGTAAAATAGTAGCAAATGCTGCCAAAGGGAATAAAACTAACCTTCTCACAAAAAGGGGGAGAAAAATATATTCAGAAGGGAAATAACGAATGATAAGGGAATTGAATGTTATGACAATGGCACTTGTGTTTTAAGCACCGAGAGAACCCCTCAATGAATCCTTCTCATTTAATTCTTTTATGGCTTTACATTTTTATACATTATAGCAAGTACCTATAGTAGTAGTAGAGTCATCACACGAAGATGCTTCAGCTTCGGATAGTTTCACCAACAACGTATTAGATTTTTTCCCTCTTCATAGCATAACTACATCTACAGGCATAGGATTTTTATTGATGGGATGAAGTTACAAATAATTATACTGTAACACTCTCATACGTTACAATAATAAATATATAAGGAGGTCCCCTCTTAGTTATTGCCAGATCCCATTGATTGTATCTACGTACGAGCGAGTGTAAGCTTTAACTGTGAGTAGAAGCATTGACAGAGTATCTGCACTGAACCACATATAGTCACTCGTTGGCAGTTCTTCTGATGATTGTGACAAGCGCTTAGGGGAATAATAGAGTTAATGGATGACCAAGGTCTGACTCTTTGACTCCCCACTTAAGTAAGCGGATTAACTAGGCAGATATGAGCAACGTCCGCCTTTCTCGCCTCCATCCATCTATATTTACAAGCAAGCGAGGAAATCAACCAGGCATTTCCCATGCAATTATCCTCATATTATGCATCTCTCCACTGGCACTACGACTACTACTACCATTATTGACATTCTTACTACTACTCCTCTCTAAGGATTTTCTGCAGGCCCCATACATTCTTATTTGGTAATGCACACCACACCGTGCTCACTTAATTCCCAAAGGGAATTTAACCTGCACACATGTGCATAATTGCTTTGCATCCATTTACTGGTATGTATCTACACATATCAACATGCAGATGGAACACAAATCCAAGTATATGTACATGAGTATGTGTCATAGTAAATTATAATGGTAGGTATAGCTATAGGCATTATTATGCATATTAAAAGCTTATTAAGTAGAGTACGTGCAATTACATGTGCGGTGTATATGAAACCAATGGATTTGTCCCAATAGGACTCGCTCACGTGTGTGTGCTATGTATTTTAATGAAATACGTGAAATATGACATGCTCAATAGCTCATGGACTTCTCAATGTAAATAACATAGGATCTTAAATGCATGCCCAACTTTCAGCTTCAGCCACACTCATAAATCTGAAACTTGTGTATTTCGTGAGGAACAAGCTTCCTATAATACCTACACAAAATATCCTTATACACAGCTCCAGAACACAATGACCTAGGAAAAGGCATGTGTTCAGCGGTACTTTACATGCAATTGAGTAAATGCCTTCAAATGCCTATACATGTACATACATGAGCCATGCCAAGTGAGGAGGTATTAGTATTAATTAATTTCCCAACCATTTACAAGGATTTTAATCCATTTGAGGAAGAAATTCTCTTGTGCAGCTTGGCATTAAGCATATTATGTACATGACTTATTTGTGAGACAACTGTACATAGTATGTACTTACATTTGGGGGATGTTCAACATTCAATCTTTTACCATAGGAAAGATCCCTCATCAAAGACACACACGCTATGTCTAAATTCACATCACAACCCGAGAGAGGAAGTGCCAAGTAAATATTAAGCCCCTGGAGCGAGCTAAACTTATAAGACTTAAAGTCAATGTCACCAAGTCAAAGTCAGACTTTTTAAGGTTCGATGCACAGGGTATATAAAAATGCTTCGCGGAATCTAACTTCCCCCTTCAAAGCAAATTCAAAATACCACAAAACAATTTCCTTTTAAATTCAAAGAATTAAACATGAATTTATTTAACCTAAAAAAACAACAACTTTTTCCCCTCTACCAACAACTTCTTCCAAAGAAATTCCAAAATAATTGAACTTTATTAAAGAGTTTTTTTACAAGACTCAGCATATACATACATTAGATTATGTATTAAATTTAAAATTCCTATCATCCACGCGTAAAAGAATTCCATTAAAAAATACTCACTCAATCTACTCCTTCTTACAATTCACACCACCAGGACTACTAGATTTAAGAGATGCTATCTTGTCAAATGAAAAATTAACAAGTTCAAATCAGGAGCTACTCCCTTGACTTTATGTAACCGAATCCTTGTCTACTACTCGTCTCCTCTTGTTCTTGGACCTCTCATTAATTATCCAGGAGAGAGAGAGAGAGATTTCTCTCTCTCTATTATAATATGATAATTTATACAATACATAGTAATGTGGTAATATACATCCCCAGAATTGTGTAACTTCTTTGTACATCTCCCAAAACCCACGCCAATTATTAATTGCTCACGGACTTGATATCACGGATAACTAGATAACATCTGATGTAAGAAAAAAAGTCCAAGCAGTAGCCATCCCCAGCAATGCTGTATGACAACTTTTTTTCTCCCCCTACCACAAAGTCGGTTCGGTAGCAAACTTTAAAGAGCCACAACTTTTTATAATAATCTTCTCCCCTTACAACAACATACCACAATCCTATCACCTTTTTCAGACTCTTTTCTCTTATCTTGTGAGAAGAAAAGTGAGATTGTATGAGGAAATGTAATTAAATCCATTGTTGTTACAATTAGACAGAATTTTATGTCTTGATTCGGAAAAATTCCCATGGGATTGATCCTTATGCTCATCCTCTGCTCAGACATCGTCCAGGGAAAATGAAATTGAGTAATTAGAGTCAAAAAATTTTATCTCGTAATTTTCTCATTTGATTGCACAAAAATACATAACTACTTTTAGTGTCTAAGCATTTAGGCTTATAAACCACATTGTATTTCCTATATGGTAATACATTTAATACCAGTGTAGTGTTTACTACCTCACGTCCATGTACCGTTGAGAGCCGTTGGCTTTCATGCTAAAATTTCCTATGGTGCTAAGAACACTTGAAATCATTGTAGGTTTGGTTGAAAGAAGCTTTGGTTTTTCCTTGAGTGAAAAAGGTAGGAGGAAGAAGAAGAAGGGGAAAAAGAGCTTAGAGGTTTGAAGTTACTTGTATGCTCAACGCACTTATTGGTTATGGGGGTGACTAAAGAGAAGGAATTAGTACTTGTTCTTATACGCTTGAACCAGGTGCTTGTCTCTCCCGCTCCTCCATCGATAATTCCCGGGTATTTAAACAAGTAGGAGTAATAAGCGGATTGGAGCTGGTATTATTTGCCTTCACTTCCAAAGTAAATTCACAGCTTGGAAGAAGAAGAAAGTCTTGAGTAGAAAAGTCTAGGGTTTTACATATATTTTTGATCATATATACATATATTTATATGGTGACTTAAAGATAAGATAAAGAAGTGGTGCGAGCTGAGAAAAGGCGATTCATCATTTCTACTCTGGTTGATCTCAAGGTATTAAGTTCACGTTCCTTCACATCAGTCACATTCGAGTATCATAGTGGATTCCAGTCAGTCAAGCCCACACATACATTTATCTTTGAGGCTGGAAGGTATCGGGCGGTTCCGACTTTGTCCTCCTTCACTTCCCTTCTCTTCCTTTAAGATTCCATGCAGATCCTTCTCCCTTCCTTTAATGTTGCTTTGTACTCCACTCATTTTTTTTTCAATTCATATGATTCTTTTATCAGACCCAAATACGCTTACAATTCATTCGAAAAAAAAATTCACGCGTGTTATTCTTCATACATGAAAACGCGTCTGCTCAACCACACAAACCTACACACACACACACACGAAATTATAATAAAGCACAATACATTCTCCTCATCTGTTATTGATAACCTCCCTTTGAACTACTTTCTGCCTTCAAAGTTACGAGCGGGACTCGTCGATAGGTTTTTTTTATTCCAACAAAAAATACTCCATGTATATTTTATAATAGTCAATCATATTGTGGTATCCCATATATATTGACAGTATGTTTTTTTAAATCCGTTCCAATTTAATATGACAGGCTTTCTCCTGAAATACAGCCACGCATCAAATAATCATTCATGTGAATCCGTTGTTATAAAATCTTTTAGTAGAAAAAGTCAAGCCACGTTTCAAACTTGTGCAAGGATTGAGTATAAGAAACAACTTTTTTTTCAAATCTCATCTCTTTGGGAACCTATCTTGAAGAGCATGCGAAACCATTGACGCCATATGTGAAGTGCTGTCAATCAAACAACTATATAGGTTTCGTCATATAATAGGCCCTAACTCATGTGAATTTATTACTGTAGAAATCACGTCAAAAATTTTTAACAGCCGTTCCTAAAATATTTCACAGGGAATATTTCTTTTGTTTGAAATTACATTAAAGAGCAAGTTTTATGATTTTTTTTCCTATAGATTTTTTTTTATTTTCGCAGGTCATAATAACGTAACTTGAAACTCATTGAGTTATTTCTAAACCCATCAAGAGATCTGCTGGTTCTAGTTTTTGATCAGTTGTAGTAACAGGTACGGGGGAAGCTAGGAAGAATGTACGTACATAGTAAAGATTACAATAGAAATTGATGTGAATATGCAAGCACACTACGTAGTTAGGAAGGTAATAAATATAAAAGAGAGAGATAGAGATAAGGGTCTTTTGGGGTCCTTGTTAAATACTGTGTCCATATCATGGATTAGCAATCAGTAGACAATTTATCAAGCACAAGGATTGACTATTGCTCTCTTATCTCCCAACTCCATCGGTAATTTAACATGAGAAGAGAACCGGTGTCTTATAGAAAAATTTTGCAGAACACGTAGTGAGTGCTACGTTACTGAGTAAGTACGTAGGATATGATGGGCCTCGTATATGCGTGCTCTTCTTACATGATTCTCACATTCAAGCCTAACTTATATTTAACTTTGGAAGTCAATATAAATTAATGTATGTCCAAAGGGTCAGATGATAGGAAAAGTCTGCATTACTAAAACTACTTAAAGCTTCACTCCTCTAAACATTGGCTATGCCATTGGTAAAATGTAAATTGTGAAATGAAACGCAGTAATTACTGAGACAGAAGGATAATGATTTGTGCGAATCGATGGGATTTTTTATGCTTCAAATGAGTAGTTTTGCTTGTAAGCACCAAAGTAAAAAACAAAACAGTGCTGTTGTAACAAAAAAAAATACAAAAGATATAAAGTGTGGAGTAAAATGTGTGCTTAGCATAACATTTGTCTCATTTCAGATCCTATCAATACATATGAAGGGATTTCAAGTTATGGCCATACTTCTTTCACATACTTCCCTTGTCTAGTTGTTACATAGAAAATAATATGCGAGTGTGTTCTGTGAGTTGAGGCTCCACTGGAAATTTGTTTTCTCTTGTGTTGGAGGAAAATCTACGACTATAAACAAACCGGTCATATTTCCTTGCCTTTCAGTACCTTTGTATCTTCGCATGTTATCATAGATATGATTTGAGAGCCTTGTAGAGATAAATTGTAGCTGTGTACTCCAACACTTGATATCCTTTTAGTAGTAATTTTTGAGTAATTTTTTCCATGGAGTGCGTGAGGTTATAAATGCATAGCTTTTGGCTCCTGCCTCATCTAATGCGAATTCCAGTACTATGGAGCAGCTCCTTAGTACATAAAAGCTACAATACCGGTTGGCTTGTATGTAAGATCGGAGGTTCTAACAAGGTTATAGATATGGAAATTGTATCGGGAGGATAGAGAGAAAAAAAAAGGAATGTGTTAGGGAATATTGTGTGGAGTTGAAGAAAAAGAAGAAGAAGGGTCGTTAAATAAAAATCTTGACTTTACACACTGGAGATGAATGAGTCTTTTGTTTTTATTACATCCGATTTGGCATTCAGCAGATGTGCATCTCTATTGATCTGTGCTGAGGATAGAGACTTTTTCTCCTCATGGAAAATCTCTCTCCCTTTCTTCATATTTCCTATATAATATTGCATGTAAACCCTGGCTTGGTTGGTACAGGTTTGCCAATGTGTTTCCTCTCCTTGAGAGATAAAAATCTCGTGAGATGTTTGACATTCGTTCACGCGCTCCAGCAGAGGAGTCAAGATGAGTGCTCTCCATCGTTTTGGAAATATGTATTTTTTTATGTTAGCAAAGCTTTGTATTTTTGTATAGCTAGTATACACTTTACAAGGCCTATGAATTTTTGGATAAGGAAAATATGCAGCATGCCAAAATTTTGGTGCTTGTTCTTTGCCAATTCCTTATTGAATATGAGAGATGTATGGGAGTTTGGGGGAACATTTTCTGGACGGATGACGGGTGAGGAAGGAAAGAAACTCTGTTTATGATCTGGATTAAGCCTTGACTCTTGACTTGACGGCTGACACCATCCCTGTACTGTATATATAAGTTATAAGGGAGGGAGTAAAAATATAGAAATCTCTCTTGCAAAAAAATTCTTGCTATTTTTATGGTGATGTATTCTTCAACCTTATCACTTTTCCATGATTTCCATCCCTTCCTTCCTTCAACACAATCCTCCCTTGTACTTTCCTACACATTAAGGCTACAGTTTTGGTGAGACTTTTGTCTCGAATATATTCCTAAAATTGTACATATATTTGGATACGTTTGAAAATTTGATAGAATTTTTCCATTTGGTTGAAAAATGTTTTCTCCCTAGTGAGGAAATAAAGAATTTAAAGCTGGAAAATGATGAGCAGCTGCTGGGATGAGAGTGACATTTCCCAAGGAAAAGTGATGAACGCCTTTGTGAAAAGTGATGAAAGTGTTAGTATTTCCGTTTTACACTTTTCTTATTAGCTCAGATGTTTGGTTGGAAAATTACCTTTACACTATTTCCGACCAGTGAGAGTTACGATTGTACTTGCTCTCTCGTTTATTATGTAACGCTAAAATATGTACACTCCTTGCGTTAATGTTCTGGTCCTGGAGATTTACATTTCTCTCCACGCTCCACACTCATTGACAGATGAGAAACAGTCAAGAGGAAGGAGCACTTACTCTTCGCCCCATGGTGCAAGCAAGCACAGAGCTTCATTTTGTTTCCATACATTTCTCTACTGATTTGTAACGTTACATTTTTTTTGTCAAAAAACATTTTTTTTGAAATATGAACCTTCCATCTGCCTCTTTCAATACGAACGATTATTCAAAATATAGTATAGGACGTAATTTTTTTGTCATCGGGAAATTTAAGGGCAGAAGACTCCCGTGAATTTGTCAAAATTCCCCTGAGATTCGAATTTCAAAGTTAAAGCAAAGTTGAGGGAAATTGTTGAATTTGCCACAGAAGGTTTCTATTTCCTCCAGTTGTTTTTACCATTGGTGACTCACAAGAGGGATTCAATTTTAAATGTTAAAATCTCATGTCAATTGTAAAGGTGTGCCGTTACTTATAACGTGAGCGGATATAATCCTCCATGTAAATTCCCAAAGGATAGTTATTTATCAATATGAACTGCCGTAGAGTAATAAAGAGTAAAAGAGTAATAAATAAGACGGAAATTGTTACTCTGTGATATATGCATCCTCCTCTTCCCATAACTCACAAATAGTACACACCATGATTCATATCCCATAAGAGGGCATATTATGTACAAATAGCACATAAAAATACGTAAACAAAAGGTACCGTTAGGAAGCTACGAGCGTAGCCCCTCAAAAAATATGATAAAATGGGAAAAGTTTATACAAAACAGTATAGTATTTTTCGAGTAAATTTATAAAGGGCAGTTTGAGAATTACTTCCTACCTACATACTTGTAATACCTATACGTACATATATAGATGCATGGGAGTGGTGGGCCGAGGGACGGAAGTGAAGAGCCTGGGTGATAAATGCATACAGTGGGGTTAAAGCATTAGAATAATTTGAAGAGAAGTCTGCGACACTTATTGAATATTTAATTTAATACATGGGCCGCTCTTACTTACTTAGTCATCTCTAGAAGGGCAGAAGTGTCAGGATTCGGCTCTATTCATAATATAAGAGTTCAAACAGGATTCTCTCTCTCTCACACAACCAGGAACTCTCCACTAAAATAACAAGCTGACGGGTGTAGTGAACCAGTTCAGAGATAGCACCACCACTAATAATCCCATTCCCCTCAAAATCTCATTACTTGTACAAATAACATGGACCATGAGAACATATCCGAGTAATAACAGGACGCGGACAATCCAGTGACAAAATAATTAGAACGTGGATATTTTTAGTCAAATTCCATAGATCCGCGCTCATCAAACTTTTAATGTAGGAAAACATCCTTTTCCCAGCCCTTTCCCCAAGCACGTGCATTTCCCCTCAAAGAGAATCAAGTGCAACGTGGTAATTCACCTTTTTAGCATCCAATTTTATCCTATGAATTCCAAGCATATAAACTGGAGCTATACGGGGGAGTTGTAGCTTTTGAACATTGCTCTACGTATAGTAATTACAACGACGGAAGAGTTGCTAGATAAAGAATGGCTAAAAAGAAGGAAAGGGTTTTAACTACAAAGCTCGAGATATTTATTCGCATTTGTTGGTCGCCGGAAATGCAATGTTTCATTACACCGCCTTGACGTTTTAGTACGAGTAACTTCAATTAATGGCAAAGCATAAAGTTTTATTCCCCATGGGAAACGTCCAGAGTCATGTAGGAAAACTCTATATCAATTCTCTTCTCCTTGTAATTGTCACACATACTTACTCACACTCAGACTAAGGATAAATGGTCCAAAATATATATATCTGTAGAAAAACCTATATGATTTTTATGCACGTAATATTTTATGTATACTAAAACTTACATCTATTTTTCTATACATATAATTATATGTATATGTGTCTATTTAAAATCCATGGAAGATAAATTTCACAGATCCATATGTTTTTCTTGTGTATAATATGTACGTGCTGTTGTAATATAAATACCTCGGAATTTCCACAAGAGACTTGGAAGTTTCATCCCTCCTGGAGATGCAATATCTCACAATTGTACACAATAGTAGCTTTTGTGCATAGGAACAAAAGCCGGAGCTATTGCCATACATCTTATGTTAGCTTAGTCAGAACCACATTTCATAGTGAGAAAATGCATAATAGAAAGCTCCAGAGTGAGGGAAAGGAGGAAGGGAGAGAGAGAGTAAGAGAGAGAGAGAGAGAGTGAGACATAAAAAATGCCAATGGATCTTTCCTTGTTAACATCAACCCTGAATAACACACTTGATTCAAAATGACTCTAATGTATATTTTCCCCAAGTAATGCAACTTATACGATTTTCGTATTTTTTATCTGCACTTTTACTATACAGAGCGTGAGCTATGATCGGATTTCAAATCCTATAGTAGTGAATAGAGAGAAAGACCTTCCTTCCGTAGAGCTACTAATGCCAGGGAAGTGCCCATGTATTCGTATGTGTTAAATAGCAAAGGGAAAAGGAACATACTAAAATATCTTGTAACGACGACTCTAATTTTCCTTCCTATTTTTTTCACCCTTTTACTCTATCTATCTCCCACTCAGAGACTCAGACCATAGCTGAGAGATTTAACTCTATATTTTCTTACACCGAGCCTTTTTTGTAACATTGGAGGTTCACACAAGAGAAGGGAAAAGAAAAAAATTGTGTATATACGAAGGAAGGGAACCGGATGAAAAGAACTTGTTGTGGGAAGGATGGATTTTTCCAAGAAGTTTCTACACATTTTCCTCCTTTTCGTCCTCACCATAAAACATGGCAATGAACAAGGAAGAAAGAAAAAGAAAAATAGTGAAAAATCAACAATGGAGTAAATGCACCGACGCTTTCACTTTTCAAGTTCCATCCCAACATTCTTCTTCATATATTTCATTCTTCCATTAGAAATTTTATTACTAGTTGTTTCTGTTGTTTCCAGCATACAGCAAGAGAAGAAAAAAAAGTTGAAAGTCTCAAGAAAGAATCTGCACGACAAAACTTTTTTTTCAACAACAACTTTTGTTACTTCTGTTCCATTAGTTTAGGTCACGTGCCTTAAAATCCCCTCCCTTTAACAATCTTGATGGTTTCATTAGCACCGTCCTCTAATGAGCATAGTAATAAAAGGTAGAAGAAAAATTTTCAATGAAATTCCACTCTCCCTCATTTTATTTCTATTAGAATTCCTCAGACCCGTTCCTGTTCCAGGGAAAGGAGAAAAATGTACATACACGTTTTGAGCACGCTCTACTTTAAGCAGATTTACCAAAAAAATCCTCTCTTGTTTTTTAATATATTATCTCAACTCATCTCAGTCTCATTTCTCCAAAATATTACACACAGAGTGTATAGATATATTAGACGTAGAAAACTCTCGATTAAATTTCCAAGTTCCATGAACTTCCTCAGCCTATGAGCAACTGGGAAGATTTTTCTCCCCAGGATTAGTAGGTCAGAGGATGTTGAAAGATGTAGCTAATTTCAAGTTATTTGTCACCCGAGAGAAGAAAAGAGAGTCGAGTGGAAGAAAGAATAGCGTTTCTTATGAGTCATGTCCTACGTGAAAACACTGTACCAAGTTGAACCATATCCCTCCACGCTATAATATACATACACTATATATACGTACATATTTACCTAGAAATAAAGTCATTTATTAGTTTCCAGCCTGACCTTGGTCACAGCTGCGGAAACGTTATACACACAAGCCTACACTCATTCCATATGTTGCTCCTATGACAAAGCATATATAAATCTTAGAAGGACCGGCCCAGGAAAACATATACGAGAAATTTCCCCTATACATTTTATATAGGAAATTTCCAAGTGCACACGAACGTACGTATCTATGTATACAATGCAGAAATTGATTTACCTGTTACAGCTACAAGGAAGAGGATTACGGAGAGTTTCACTCTTGATAAACTTTTCTCCATCGTTGTAGACATATCGGTATGTAATAGCCTCCTCTTATTTTCCTATATCCTCCCACTTTCCAAATCTAAGTCCTTTTGATACAGACCCAATATGTTCCCCAATTTCACACACTTTATTAATAGTTTTTTTTCACACAAGGGCCAATGGAAATTCTTGTTTATGTAGCACACAGAGTTTCACACTATTTCCAACACACCATTTATAGTACTTAGAATAAAAAAAATTATTTGCGAAACTCTAACGCAATTCTAAACAAGTAAATAAGCATCGACGTTATTAGGCAATAGTTTTTATTTACTTCCCAATTATCATCCAAGCTATTGATCCCAGCTAACAATGAGTTTTTCGAAGAAAAATTGACATTTCATGAGAAAATAATCATATAGAAGTTTTTCTATGTCAATAGTACAGAAGAGAGTTTTTGGGAGAGAGAAAAAAATCAAGACACACGCACGTTCTTAAAACTTTTTCCTCTGGTTTATATTTCCAAGTTGGAACTACAAGGAATTGACACGTGTGTGAGGGTTGTGTGTATACAGTAAAGCTACACTTATTCCAAATGAGAATTACTGTATTGATGGGTAGGGAAAAAAGTGGCTAACAGGAGTTGTAGCAAGTAATCATTTAGTATAAGTAGAGGGATGTAGGCGCATACTATAAATAGTAGTGCTTTATTTTTGATGCTCAAAGTCTAGAATAAAATGATTCGGTTGAAACTATGTAGGACTGGGGCTTATGTGTGAGTAACAGTACGTTAGGAGTAATTCATAAAAGGTGATGATGATGGGAAGGTTATAAAATGTATTTGAGGAAGCCGACGCGACGACGACGAGAAAAATCAAATCTCCTGTCACTTGTCACTCTGGTTCGTGTCATGAGCACAATAGCAAATAGCGAGATTAATGGTGAATAATTTTCTCCCCAAAGGCTTTTTCCAACTCCATCCTTTCCACACTATACGTGTTTTTTTCTATATATAGTAAAAGGAAAGCTCTTTTTAATTGGATTCTCTCCACTCTTTTTATTTTTTTTTTAGATATTTTTCTTCTTGTAGAACATCAAAAGCCCAGCACAAAAACCTTTATATTTGATTCACTAGCAAATTTCCTATAAGAAAGTACACCACCAGTTTTTTTTTACTGTCCCTTCGTTTTTTCACTACTCCTGTCCATCATAAAAATGTCATGCACTTTTTTTCAAAGGATATTTGCGCGTATTTTTCTATATATAGTCAAATCTTTGCAAAAGATCCAGTCTATATGTACAAATTTGTGGTAATTATATTTTTTTCTCGGCTCCCCGCTCACACATAAAAGAGTCAATTATGATTGAGGAAAACACAGACGCTATTCTTTGATATCAAATTTGATAGGTTTTTGCTACGCTATTTATTCCCCGTTTTTCCAGGAAAAATTCACTGCAGAATTTGCTCAATGATATTAGATTTATGGAGAGGAAAAGTTGTTGGTGATGATAGGACAAGAGTCAAGAAGACGGACTTTTATTCTCAAGACACTGTATAGATAGCGAGTTTATAAGGTAGAGAGATAGAGCTCATTGAGAGAATGTGTGGCCCATTGAACACCTGACACCGGTGTGTGCTGAGGCATGCCACATCCACTAACGATCATCCAGTTTTCTACGTTTACTACTTACTACCACACGTCCTTCTATGTATTTCTTATGTTATACAATGCTCGAGAAGAGGAGATATTATATACCGCCAAGAAAAATTCTGCCTTCGGCTCTTTCCTCTCTTCCCCTCAATTCACTTTATCTTTTGGGAAAAAAACTTGTTGTTATTGTGTACACACACATATACACTCACACTTTGATGAGGATAGAAGACTTAACACTTGGTACTTAAGAAAATTTTTTTCTCAATGACAAAAAGGACCTTTCATTCAAACAGTTTTTGGCTTGTGGATGATGATTATAGGTGTATCTTTATTTAATGACTCCTTTTACTTCCAGATGGGCTGGGTTTCATATACACGAAAAACGTTGAAAAATTACTTGGATTTGGCTGAACTTGAGGGATCAGTTCATATATGGAGTAATAGCGGTGTACAAGGGAAATAAGAAAAACTGTTATTGTGATAAGAGGAAAATGTTAAGTGATCTGAAATTTTTTGTCACGCTATTATTTAGCGGAGGAGCAGGTGAGAAGGAATCTGCTGATAAAATTCCAGAGATAACCGTATAGATTCGGATGTCTCAATTTTTTCCGAGATAATTTTTCCAAAGAAAATCTTCCAAAGAAAAATCAACAATAATAATTGATTTTCCTATTTTTTTTAGCACTCAGTTGTTTGAGAAATTGAACGGTAAGTGTTTGTGGATTGAGCCGTTAAATTACATTTTTCTACAGAGCAACTGGAATATATGGAGAAATGTATAGTTCGTTGTTGTTCTTTCACCTGAGCAATGACTTTTGTATCTAATTTAGTCACGAGGATAATGAACCAGTTTAAATTACACGCAACTTTTCAGCTGAGCCTTTCCTGTCTACTGACCAACTGTCTCTATCAGATGTAAGGAAATAATTTTTTTCTTCTTCTCCCCCTTTATCAATGTAAAGGAGTTAGACTGGAACAATTTAAAACGGCTCGTGGTACGGAGGAAGCTATGAAGGCAATGGTAGTGGAGACCCGCGACCATACACTTGAACGGCTGCGACACGACTGTTTCTCGTCCCGTGCCTCTCGTGTGAACTTGTATGCCGAGAAAAACCTCCCGTCTCGCTTCCTCTTACGCAGTCAATATGTGTGTATACTCTGACCACCGCGCAGAAATTTCCCGGTTACATTTTATTTTCAACTTTTATGCCCGTTTCTGTGTATGTGTGTGTGTGTGTGTAGCCAAAAACCTATGCATTTATTTTACGAATGGATTTGTTAATCCGTTTATGTGTGTATGTAAACATGGGGATTTCTATAGTTAAAATTATACATCATGCTATTTTCTATTGAGGTCAATTTTTGAAAAATCTTTCTTACCACACCATACTACTATTTTTAAGAGACATATGCTATAAGCCATGCAGAGGTCTATGAAATGTAAGAGTTTGCAGGGAAGTTTTAGTATTGTATTTCTACGGCGACGACAACATTTTTCTGGTGATTTTTTGCTCAGCTATTATATTATGCTGGATCCAAAAAAATATACAAGTGTAAATGTAATAATTATATAGAGCAATGTGGTGATGGTGGTAACGCCTGACGATAACGATGAATGCACACACATTCGGTTCGCCGCTCAATTAAGATTTATTTACTGGCACTGGCTCTTATATACACTCGCATATGGAACCATTACGTAGGAAAATGTACATATGAAATCTCTCTTGAGTAACAACCATCAAAAAGATTATATGAATTTGAACTCTTTAATAGTAAATTTATATAAGATCCAAATATTTATGTATGCGTATATGTACGTGAGGGAATACATACCGGAAAGTTCACTTGATTCTCAGAATCTAAATACGTTGATGTGGGGCTGTCTCTGGGGCCCCCCTGCTTTAATAAGACTTGTGTCCAATGCTCCTGCTTGCTTCTGATGATGATGATGAAACCAGAGCGTATCAAATGACAAGAAATCATATGTTAGATTTCAAGGAAAACTAAATGGAAGCTTGGTAGAAATTCAAATATAGCATAACTACATTAGCCCAGAGGTGACTGTGGTTGGGTGGAAGTTTGCAAAATACCATGGTTTTACCATGGAGCCCTGTATGTATATAGAGAAAAAGCTTCCTAGTTACATACATGGCGGAGATTGTTAAATTTTAATGGAAACATTGGGAAAGAGTTGGGAGGTTAGGCTGGATGTGTTCTCGGGTTGATATATTTTTCTAAGGGACTTTTTTAAAATTTTAGCACACGCAATCGCAAGACCGTTCCAATAATCACATCTGTTGTGAGCATAAAAATAATCATCCTTTTCTGCAGTTGGCACACTTTTTCCGGAAATTAGCACACATATTTCCCTACCACTGTAACTACTACTCGTGTACTCTCCTACCATTAGTATTTTACAGCCTCGTATATAGGAACCAATGGGAATTAAAATTCTTCACATAACACCCCTGCGAAAAATTATTGTATTTAACAAATACATATGTATACAAATGTACATATGTATATGAATGGGAAAGATACAAGTCGAGAGATTCTCTCTTAAGCAAAGTATAAGAACGAGACAAAATGATTCTCACTTAATCTTTTAGCGTATACTAAAGATATAATGTGTGTGTCCTCTTGCCTTGAAAAAAGTTCATAGACTTTTCTCAAAATAAACTTGCAAATTGCAGTGTTATTATTTGTGGAAGACGACGGTGACGACGAAGATGAGGAAAAAGCGCCATGCGTTCATAATTGCATGTTCCTTCTTCCCTTCCTTACTAAACCATTTAAGTGAGTTAAAATTGTAAAGTGTTATTTTTCAACGTAGATTTAATTCTTAGCTTTTTTGTCTATTCGCTTTTAAGAATGCGAAACAAAAAAAAATATATGATAATTAACAAAAGTTATAATTACTGTTGTTTGTCTCTCACTATGAAAAGAATATACATAGCGATAAAAAGTGTGAATGTGTTTGGAGAGCGTAAACAACATCACCCCCGTTATTTTCATCTCCGCTCTAAATATGGTCAGATGTGTTTTCAATATTTGGCTAAGTGTGTCTTGTCTCGTAGCTTCTATGCTTGAGAAGTATATGTATACAAGCTATACCATTATAATAACAATAATAAAGAAGGCTAACCTATGTATCGTGAATAATTTGTCAAAAATGGCAGGATGTGCTTCTTTTACTTCACACAGAATCCACACATCTATAAACAATTTTGACAGCCACAAAAACCTCTTTTAGCTCTTCAAACTGTAACCAAAGATGATTTCTTATGAACGTTCTGCAACGCTTACTCTTCTCCTTTATGCACATCAAATGTGTTTGAGTGGTTCTTTTATTACCATCCTAAATACACGTAGAGGTCGGTAAATATGAAGATGGTAGAGATTGGGAATTTCAATCAGTGCGTGAAAATAATTATGGCTCTGTAAAGGAATTATTACATAATTTCTTTCAGGAAACACAATTCTTGGTCTGAAAATCGTTTTTGTTCATTTTTCGTATCATCAAGTAAGTACCTGCAAAGCAATAAAACGTAATTTTTCATGGCTCATGAACTTGTAACGTTCTTGGTTACAGAAAAACTCATGGTGCACAGAGTGACATCTATGAATGAAAAATCTTAACTTTGCAAGTCAAATTGGTTCGGAGGGAATTTGAATTTTGGTGCTTCTACACTCGTCAACAGATGGCGTTTTCGTAGTTCCAGAAACTGTAAACGTGGCTTGAAAAATGATGCATAAGAAAATTCAATACTATTTTATGATGTACTAAATTGCCCATAAAATCCAATGGATTTAAACGTTCATTTAAATATCGAGAGTCGAGAAGTTCAAGGACATTCAGACATTAATGCAGCGCAATGCAGTTGTGAATGTAATAACAATTTTGAGCAGCACCATAACATTTGATTGCATAGAGAAAAATAGTTTTGTGTATGAAAAAGCACATTGCATTTAGAACAGTTGATTTTTATGAGCACCATTAACGTGCTATTACGACATTTCAGAGCTGGCGGACATTACGGTTAAAATTGATGATGGGGGATAAGGAAAGTATTTGCTGTTTGTGGACATAAATTATTATTGCGGAGTGAAATTCCGAAGTATTTGTGTGATTCATTAAAAAGTAAAACTGTCAAAATATTGTGGAAATAATTTGAAAGTTCCAGTCTTTGGAAATAGTTATTGTTTGTATGATGAAAGCTCAAACTCATATGATTTCCTTGTACTTATACAATACATTTCTCTAATTTTGAGCCCCCAATGGTAGTTTTATTGCCAAGTAATAATTATCACAGCGGGTGAATGTATAATAAAAGTAAACAGAGGAAGAGAAGAAGAACTTGTATGAGAGATACTTTGCAAAATATGCACACATTTATTAGGTAATTTATATTTCTAGAAGGTCTTGCTGAGAGAATATTTGGGAAGATTTGTGGTAGGCAATTTAGATCGGAATGCTATTTTATTAGTAGCTTGGTGGTTTTGTACAAGACTGCTCTTTCTTATAAGTCGAGAGTCCACACATTGTGTGCCTCCTACAATGTTTACTGCATGTATGGAGGAAAATATATGGAAGTGTATGAATGTGATGATATGAAACAGAGTGAAATGATGAGTTTCACTGAACATCCATAAATATAAATCAAGAAAGGAAGAAAAGGGGTAGGGTTTGGGTAATCTGTCTTCCTTTGTTTCATACAAGCTTTCCCAACCCGCTCATCTCTAGCTCCAACTCTCCACGTCATTTCCTATGACTAATGAGACCCGGAGGAAAAATGCCCACCTAGACGAATCTCTCACACACACTCTTTCCCTTCTTCCTTCTTCTCCTACACACTATTTTCTTTCCATGTACTTAAAACCAGGGAAAACTCATGGCCTTCTGTCCATCCTTCCTATTTATTTACTAATCTCATGGCTCCGTTTGTGGTTGTCCTGTCCAGAGCTCTGGTAGTCTGGTATAATCTTTCCTTTGCGCTGTGGTCAGAACTTTGGTAAAATTTTCGCAATGAATAGAGTCCCATGGATTTTACTCTACTTGAACGAGCTTCTCCCATGACAGCTTAATGCAATTAGTCCACCCTTTTAATTAATACCTGGGCTTTTTGGATGATTGATTTTAAGGGGAGGAGTAATTAAATTTCATTGTGACTAGCACACACACACGTGTGGTTCCTACCATTTATTACATTTTATATCTCAATCATTCTTTTTTACATATTTAGTTACAACAATTAATCTACATTTTTGTTAAAGA
>JAQFXU010002304.1:0-21676 GCA_034693705.1 Spatulosminthurus flaviceps
AAATTGGATAAATTTGAAAAATAATTAATTTCTTTACTTCCTAAAATCCACTGTAATTCGTTCTTCCTTGCAGTCTTTTCCTAAGTCTTCCACAAACTCCTCACAGAGGTCGTTAGCAAATGTAAAAAGTGACTTTAATTTGCTAGAACTCAAATATGGTGATAACATGGAACGAACAGCCTTCCACTTATTGTCTAAAAAAAGAAATCGCGTGTGAACTTTTGATTTCTGAAGGTCAAGAATTATTGTTATTAAAGTTACAGCAAATTAAAATTTTCATAGTAGCTTGTAGTAAATAAATTGATGGAAGAAATTAGTATGTATGTTCTCACGTGGAAGATAGTCAAGAATTTCATTGGAGATTGAATGCCCCAAGTTAATACTTGCACGGTCGTGGAAATGCTCATAATCGCCAACCAAAATTAATTTTACTAATTCCGGATCCGCAATTAAAATCTGGGGAGTTCTGCCTTCGTAGACCTGAAATTAAATGTAAAAATAAAAGTAATAGTCTATAAAATTTAATTTACTGTTCTGAATTTATATTTACCCCAAATATTGGCCCATATTTCTTATATCGTCTAATATCTTCCAAAGCGGGGATTTTCTTGTAGACATCCGGGCAGCTTCCGAACATAAAAGTTGGAGGCTCTACAGGAATGTCTAATTTCTCCAAAAATCCATAATTCCATCTTGCGTATAAAATCAAGAGCAAAGCTATAACAACTAAGGTCAGAACAGAGTATACAACGAAGGATAGTTTTAAATTGAACAATAGAAAGAGAAACATTGTGAATTACTGTGACTTCTGCCTATCTAAATTCAACTGGACAGTCCAAAGAGGAAAAGGTTGAGAGTTGACCCACATAAGTAGTAATATACAGTTTCCCGTGTAGAATCACGACACATGAGTGTGATTACGTCAAAACTTCTTTGTTTTCCATGATGCAATTGTCTCCTATGGCTGTCCTGTCAACTCAGAACTATAGTTTATTCTTGGAATATAAACCAATATTTACATACGGGACGATATAACGCTCCAGTCTGTGGAGATAATTCAGAATTATTAATCATGTTCAAGTTAGTACAGAATTGAGTTGAGTAAACGTGGATTTTATCAAAACTCAAATCATAGGGTTAAGAGTTCAACTTCGTTCCTGACCATGAGATACTTATTTATGAACATAGTTTGTTTATGACTATCTTTACTGATTTGTTGGACCTTCGTGTTGCTCCTACTGATTGTGAGAGGTTCAAGTTTTAACATTATAAGCCATGGATTAATTTTCTACTGCAGTTCGATCTCTTCATTACTTGCCTTAACTTGTTGACTTTAACCTTTGAAATAAACTATAATGTATCATAGTGGAAATCAAATGCAATTCATTAGACGATATAGCGTTCCTGCTTTATGCCTCTAATCCGCGCATCACATCCGGCAATCTTCATTGAATGAAAAAATTACAAAGTCGCTTCTGAATAAGCTTTCCCACAATTTGAATTGTAGAACAAAAAATCACGGCGAAGTAAATATTAATCCATGAAAATGTAGTTCTTCGTTGTTAATTTCATCGGTTGTTCGCAAGAAGGAATTTATCTGTAAAGTGGGAAATTCTTACACTATTTTTCACGGTTTTCCCAGAAAATAATTAGTGGTTTAGTTGAGCACTTTTCAATATTTTATTGCGACCATACCTTCAAATGTTGAATATTAAATGAAACATGAGAAAACTGTGTAAAAATATTGACTTGATATTAAAACAATTATTTTGCAATAGAAGTCCAGAATTTTCCTTTTGTGAGTTTGTTTACTGTGTACAAGCAATTTCCATTTGATTATACGAATTTCCTTTTTTACTGTATTTGTATTTACTTACACCGAGTGATGGACTCTATAAAGCTGCATTTGGATAAGTTGATTTAATTTTTCATAATTTAATGTTATAGTATACGACTATACGAGGAAATATTCAAGAGTAAAATACAAAGGTGAGAGCTTGTGTTAGCATTATTTGGTTTCCCATTAAATGTTTTAAAAGTTAGGTTGGTAAAAATAATGAAGGATAATTTTTTTTATCATACGCGCATATTTGAATCGGGTTATAGAAACCAATTCTACAATATGTAAGATGTGTACAGACTACAGACAGTTTTAGGTGGTTTGGAGTAGTATCTTGTAGAAACGGAATTTGGCATGGGAACAGGAAACGGTTCTTTCTAGGTACTTACAAAATGACAAGGGGTTTTATCGGCGACCTATGTTGTTTACATATCCTTTGGAGACAGTAATTGAATTTCGGTCTGTGGTACTGGGAGCAACGTAAGATCGATAAATACGGAAAATAGTGGCTCTCTTAGGTAGAAACTTGCTTAATGCTTTTCCATGTAGTACCCGAATATGCATTTTGACAGAAAAAGACAACTACTTGGCTATACGACATAAAAGCTTCCTCTCCAACTTTATTGCTTCGCCATTACGAACTCTAAAAGTTTGAATCACGTGTGCAAAGTAATAACTCTCTTTCATGTACTGGCCATCCTGGAGTAAATAATTAATAAACCAATTTTGTTTGATTGCCTCTATCAAAAGAAAAACTTCAACACCCCATAGGTACTTCATTAATAATTGCGATGAGCTGAACGCAGTGTCTTCTCAAACTCTCTTCATTAAATAGTATATTATAGGTAAGAAACCTGAAAATTGGCAACCCAAGCCGCTCTTCTTCAGTAAGGGGATAAATAATAAAAAAAATGTAGCATAAACTAATCTCTAATAAATGGGAAGTATGAATAATGGTTACATATTACCCCTAGCAAATATACATGTGCTATTATATTTATTGACTATGCTCATAAAATTTAATGCATCCAAAATTTTATGCTATCCGGATATCTATTATTTCTGTACTATACCTTTTACAGCAGAAATAAAAGTACTAATTTAGGAACCCTGGTGGGTAACGTTGGCACTAATGAAATATGAAATTGAAATCGAAGGCCTTTGCCAGACTACCACTTCAGTGGTAACTTCATAAGTCACTTATAATGCAGTTTTATAAAGGATGATATGACCATACTTAAAAGTCCTATTACTTATTAATATTTCACATAATTCCAGAAGCTTTTTTGGGTGCTTCTTAATTTAAATAAACTGATTTTTATTCAGTTTACTGTGGTATGCTTAAACTCACGAACAGCAACCAGGGTTGTTCCACTGTTCTTAAATTACGTGAATCGACATTAGCACAATCATTACATGTTTAGAAAATTTGAGCCCATTAATGCATTACCTATAAAACCAAATACTGTAAAGGGAACCCTATAATGTACAAATGAGGTGCTATGTTATCGTAAGCATTTTACAAATAACATATCTGAATATTTGATAAATAAATTGCTGCATGTGGTACTCCCGAGTAAATCAATTATTTCTCCGCTTGAAAGCACACATCCGAAATCACAATGGATTGTTCTAAAAAATAAATTGAAAAGCATGTATGACATTTCCACCAGAAATTCACCTGCCCTCCCATAACGTCCTTTAAAACTGAAAAAAGCCTTCACTTGTACTCACAATGCAAACGTAAGATGTACATCGTTAATTACATGTGTAAAATATCAGCATTAGATATTTTATGTACTCTCCCTTTATTTTATATAATTACTTCAACTTCCTTGTGAATTATACCCACAGATGCTATCTATACTGCTACCAACCTCGATCGATTGTCAGCGCCATCTGCATCCCTAAATAATTAATTTCCAATTAATTTCCACTTCTTAAAGCCACAAAAAAGTACACCCTGGACAAAATATGGGAATTCGACGGAACCCCCGCTATCAAAGGTTTGTAGGTTTGTACCAGGAATTCCTTTGAAATTTAACACACCTGAATCCTCGTCAAATCAGCTGGATTCAACACGGGTCCCAGTAAAATTATCATACTAATTTAACTAGCTCAATTTGAACCGGTTTCCGGGTACCTATTTGATCATGAGAACCTATATCTTTTAGTATATAATAACCGTATTTTTTCCAGTGCGTGCGTACTAATCATGCAGCAACAAACCACAGAAGAAAATATTTTATCATTGCACCTTTTCACACATTCTCAAATTATTTTTTCCATCCACAACTTTCCATCGCATAATACAATACTACTACATATAAACACTACATAATTTTGCAATGTCACTTCATGAATCCAAACAAGCGAGCAACCTTCCCCCAGTGAGTCAATAGGACGACATAATTCCCTCATGTACATAATATCTACCACAAAAATACTTCCTTAACATTTTCAAACAGGTTTTTTATAAATGCGTTTAGTTAGATCCAATAGGCAACCTTGCGATGCCCAATTTTGTAATGCAATTTTCTATTTACAATAATTTGTAACTTGTGGAATAATGGTAAAGTGTGTTTCCCAAACTGTATAGCTACAAGCTACAATACATTAGCTACAGCGTAAGCTATTGAAATTATGAACCATTTGGCAAACAAATGCCGGTTTTTGACCGCATTTTGTGGTTTCAGCTAAACTTACGTGGCGACCGGGCGTTAAAAGTAAACATTCCATGTCCCTATGTAAGCACGGTCTTGTACATTGAAATTACTCAAAATGCAAGTTCCAAGCATTCGACTGAACTTTATTATTGTCGTGAAGGAGCCAACCACGTGGCGTCTTCTTATACTCTTCTAAAGCTTGCTGTGACCATATTTTTACAATCTTTCTCTTTTCTCTATACATAGGAAACCATTGTACCAATCACACCACTGCTGCATTATGAGAGAGAGAGAGGTCTTTATTTTGCTGTGGTAGATAGTGTAGAGTGCATCGTATTCTCTATAGCTATAATATAGCTGTGAACTCCATGGAGGGCCTCTAAAACTCTAGTCTAGTGCTGGCTGGCTATACGCTATAGAAGTGTATAGCGAGAAACTATACTACTGCTTTGTTATTATACTTTTTGCTGACTCTCTCAAACCCAAGCTCTCTCACTGCTGACTGAAGAATTTAATAACGAGCTTGCCGAGTTTTCTATCTTGCTCTGCTCAGCTATTTTGCTACTAACAACAATTTTGTCGGTCTTACTCGTGTATTCATCCAGAGTGAATCTAACTAGCAATTGAATTAGCGGTATAGAAAAGAAATATAGCGAACTGGAGGAGCAGTAAGGTTTTCGTGGCTGTGCTGTTTATCATTCACTAATGTATTTTTATTAGCTATTTCTTATTTCTTCTTCTTTTTTACATCACAAATCACAATGCTGTATTGAAATCAAAGTTGTGTATATATTCAACGGCTATTTGAGCTTTGAGCGAGGAGGATTTTGTATAATTTAAATAGTATGTTTTGTTGAAGGTGAATAAGTTTATAGCAAATGAATTGTGTCAGCACTGCTCCTACTCCTACACTTGTCCTGTAACGTAAAAATGTTAAGACTTATACTTAAGCTGTAGCTGAACAAACAGAGCCAATAGTTTGAGGAGAACTAAACCATTATTTTATTGTGTCAAGAATTTGTTGTGGAAGACCTTGTTTTTGCTTGTTCGGGAGATTTGTCCGTAAGTTTGCTTCCAACTCATTTATGTACTTACATGAATAAGTGTATATTTGGTAAAATTTTCAATTCAGTGTGTCTTACATTCAAAGAATAATAGTATATTGTGAATCAGTAAGATTTCATTCATGTATTCAACATTATATATGAGGGTGATTGCTTAAGTCGAAGATGTTATTTGGAAAATGGTGCATTGTTTGGCTGTGAAATGGAAATAAATGGCATGGGAATATAATGGGGGAGGGGTAAAATAATGGGTGAAAAGATGTACTTAACCGGAATGGTAGTATGATGATTGAAAGACTGGAATTCATGAACGAATGTATGTGCTTGTTGATTTTTAGAGAAGGTATTTGCTTTTTTCTTTGGGAAAAATGATTCCTCCACCGGAGTTCTCGTTGATTGAGGTGGAGCTTCCGGACTTAACGAAATTGAAGGAGTTGGAAGAAGAATTGAAGATTCAAAAAAAATTGTTTGAGGCCTTTCAATCATGGCAGGAGAGAGTGGAATTTGCTTTGGAACAAAATGGTAATGATTTTAAGTCATGTTAGTGTGTGACAATTTAGCAGAATAAGGTAGTGACTATTTGTGAAGCATACAGGCTTGGAAGTGGAAAATAGTGAATGATTGAGGAGGTTGTAGGGATATTTTTGGGTGTGTATGGGGAAGAGAAAATAGGAGTTATAGTGACTATTTTCTGTTGCTTTTGTAGGTATTATACTCGGAGAGAGTCTACCGACTAGTAGTCCTAATATCAAAAATGATAGTCCGGTAGAAGGAATGAAAATCATATCAATTCGATCTTTATCACCTGAAAGTCCGTTAAAGCCGTCGGTTGTTGGAAGCCGGCTTCATTGTGGTGGAAATTCGGGCCTTCTTGGGAATTCCAATTCGAGGAATCTTGACGAATCTGATAATGTTGCTGAAATCGGTGTTTCACGAGGAGTGAATCATCGACCTTCTGCTAAGCCAGTAGAATGTACTGATAAGAGAAATTTGATTGATATTTCGCCAGTAGTGGCTACGGAGATTCATACAACGGCTAACGAACATGTAGAATTACCTACTGAATCTTACCCAGCTTTGTATGAAGAAGAGACTGAGACTGAGACTATCAAAGAATCATACGTACAAATCTCGGAACAAGCATCAAGTAATAGAGAAATGCTGAATCGGGTTTCTTATTCTTCGTCGACGGTGAAGTCCGTTAAAACCACTTCTTGCAGTAGCCCACGGAAGTCTTCTAAAGTTGTTCAAAGCAAGTCTGCGAGTATTATTAAAGAGCAGAAGAAGTCGCGATTTGGAAAGGATCAGGAAGAAGCTCTCAATCATATTGGTATGTAATATGAAAGTGAAAATTATTTATTGACTGAAAGGTCTGACTATTATTGATTTGTGATATATTGTCTATGGTGTGTTGTTGATTACAGGTGAAATTGTAGTACATGGTAAAGTAAAGTACCAGTGTAAGTTGTGCAATCATGTTGGCAGTAGGGAAACAAGTGTATTGACCCACATTCGAATGTCACATATTGGAAGCGAAAGGAAATTCCCTTGTCCTTATTGCTCTTACCGTTTCAAAAAACCAATGCATTTGCAGCAACACGTTCAATTAAGTGAGTGCAGGCATAACCGGTAGAAAATTTATAAATTATTTTACAGCTGGTCAAGTTATTTCGTTGCGTTATTATTCATTGCGTCAATTAGTTTTTGCATTTACTGATTTAATTGTTTCAAGAACACCCGGACCGGCCACCGTGTGAGTTGCCGCCGTCGTCACTCAATATTGTACTTAGACGCGAGGACGATACCTTTAACATTGTTAAAGGTGGTGTTAAGGAAAAACGCTTAGAGGTGTCCTCCAAGCGGAACCATAGTAAGTTCAAGTTTAGTTAAAATCGAATAAATTTTCTCAAGTCTCTCGTACAAAATGAGGTACCGCATCATGACCTGCATCATGATCACGAAAACTTGCCATAGTCCTCATTGATAATGACGAATTGAAGAACGAAACTAATCAAGATTATCAAAAAATTTTAGATGCTGCTTTTGGGACAAAAGGTAGCTCTCGAACTAATGGAACCCTAACGAGAACCCAAGAAGACTTGGAACGGGAAATTAGGAGTAACTATGGTATGCTCCATGTGTTTAATTGCACTATGATTTGGTTCTATCAAGCTCGATCATGAAATATAAAGAGGAACTTGAAATTAATTTGCAGAAATCTTTCGCGATAATTCCGTCAACAGTTATTTATGTATTGCTTGTGGTCTTCTGTTTGATGAGGAGGCTATGATTCGCCAACATATAATTCAGACACATAAATGTGCGTTTTGCCCGGAAGTTTTTACAAGTTCTGAGCAATTAGAAAATCATATGAGCTATTGCAGTGCGACAGGCCCATCCAACTCAAAAAAAGTTTATAGCGTTCCCTCTACGCATGCTATAACTATGGGCCCAAGCATCCAAAACGCCGAATCTGATCAGCCTAGGAAGCGCCAGTATTCGTTTCCGGAGGAAATTCGACAGGAAGTTGATAAATATGTTTGTAAGTAACTACCCAGATGGAATTATTATTATCATGCAATAATTATCTTACATAATTTTGTCATTTAATTCATTTCTTATTCCGGGCCAATCTATTTATATTTACAGCTAACATCCAGAATTCCCGCCCACCATACATTTGTAACATTTGTCATCTAATAATTAAGTCCACACGACAGTCAGCGCGAATACATGTGAGGAGTCAGCACTCCGACCTTTTGCAAGGAATCTAAACAAGTCTCTCTTAAGTGGAAGGTGAGTTGCTACCCTCTAGATGGAAAACTGTTGTAAATAAACTAAATCAATCATCGATCTAAACTGTAGATCACCTCTGGAAACTGAAAGTTAAATTGAAACTTATTAACCCATGATATTGTTATTTTGCGTATATGTGATTATAGTCTCCCTGGCAATCTCATCCTATCCACCTTTTGTTCTGTATCCGGAGTGACTGATTGTGTTGTACTGTCCAGGAATAATTCCTTCGGTAGTCTTTAAAGTGAACTTCCATCAAGATGTGTTCTTTTGTTACCTTTATATACACTAATTGTTACAACAATTTTTGTTTACCTTCTTACCCTGTTCATTGTCCCACCCAACTCATTTCTCGGTAGGTTAAGTCGTGCCTAATAGGCACTGCCTATATTCAAAGGAGTTGAAAGTTCAATAGTAAGGAAAGAATCGTGAAGAAATGAAGCTTGTTTATTTTCATACATGCCATGTCTCTACCATGGGTGGCTTAGCCACCATAATATCTTAAGTCATTGTTCATCTGTAACGCGACATTTGGGAATACTTGACTAAAGGTAAAATGGTTCTCATCACGTCATCACATCTATAGCACTTCATAATGTAATGGCCAAGTGCTATTTATTGTTACGTTAGGCTTGTAATAATCATTACAAGCTGACATGAATTTTGTTCATTTTTGTGAATAAATAACCTACCAAAACATCGTGGAATTTGGTGGAAACTCGAAATGTCTACAATTATTATTACATATATTATGACGTTTGACTTCAGCGTTTTGTTTATGTTTAACGTAGTTATTCAGTTTCTATTATTATTATTTGGGTTTATTGTCATTTAAGCATTCACAATTACAGCACCATGAAAAAGTTTCAACTTATTATATAATTTTCACGGCCTTTTTGTGTTATCATATAGACTTCATAATTTGCCTGCAGTCTTATCATCGTAATTTTCAGAGCAGTAACTTTGCATATTCGGTGGTCTAAAACTACCCCTGTGTAGAAGTATATACATACTGTAACTATTCTGATCTGTTAAGCCTATACTAAATCCAATGCAAAGTAAACAAGAATAATTGCTCACAAAAACTCATCATTTCTGCATTGGTTTGAAAGTAGCATTAAAGTTTTGAGTTCTTCGCAGTTCATAAATGCATTAAGCTGCATGCCATGCTTCCGTGGACATTGGCAAACGCAAAAAATACAAAAATTTGTCCAGGGGGCACCCGGGTTTGAACCGGGGACCTCTCGATCTGCAGTCGAATGCTCTACCACTGAGCTATACCCCCTTCGTAAACACAGTGGTGGAAATATCTACTAAAGAATCAAATTGTGTCTCATTTCATTCCATAAAAGTTATACTGGATGGGCTTTGCATTGCTTGGAGATAATTCAATGTTCGTAAAGGCATAAAGCCAAAGTTGTTTTACTGTGGCCGCTTCCCCCACGAAATTATCCCATTACGTTGAGTAGCATAAGAGAAATCAGGATGTCCCTATGTAATTTATCATCCATGTTCCATTTTTGGCATTTTATCTGTACAAAAAACTGTAGTATTTCCTCGATAGCTTTAACATCTTCATTATTTAATGCGTACTGACATTACTCTTACCGTAACAATGAAACACAGACTGATAAAACTGTGCTACTATAGTCTTTTTTGTTTACCCATGGCAACATGTTTAAAAATAGTAGGATTTATTTAACCACGGAAATGGGCTTTTAGCATGCACATGTTATTTTTGGAAGTACAAATTAAGATAAAAAATGTAATACAAAGTCTCCAGTATGATTTCACATCTGGAATTTTCCATTCAATCGTAATTTCAGCAAAAAATATTCCATAGATTCCTTATTTAGATTTAGGGCACCTATGAAAGGTTAGGTTATAAACACTCAAATAGAATGTAGTGTTATGTTCCCTATGACCCTAATTGTTATTGCTGTTGTGTTGTTGTGTACACAAGGGTACGAAATTGTTGTGGTGTAATAATATTGTAAATTTAGAATCCACATATTATAGAATAACACAAACAAGGCTGTAGGGATTACGGCAACGGGAAGGACAACCCTTTGCCTTTCAAAATTATGTAGTGGAATCTGTAACATGGAAGCAGGAAATAAAAGTGTAATATGCCATATCTTAGCAACTTTCTAGTCTTTTTCATATGTTAAATATCCATAAGATATACCTTTTCAGTTTTCTGTAAATATTTACCAGTTGTTTATAGATAGCTCTTTAGAGGTCATGTCATCACTGGTGAGGGACCGTATAGCGTCAGAGGACCCATGCTATAAAACCAGCCCACTGATCCCTAAAATTTATCAGAGCTGAGTCACCATTCACCGTATTTCAGCTATTTAACCATACGATTTTTGTCTGATTTCAGAATTATTTTGTGCATTTGACAAGCCGAAAAAGCAAAATTTGGTTCTTAGATCTTGCATTTGTCTGTTTCCTTACAAATATCAAAGATATTCAAAATGAATTCCAAATTGTTAGCCGTGCTAGGACTAGTAGTCATTGCTGCTACCATTCAAACAAAGGCAGAGTCTTTCCCAATCAAGTACCAGCCCGAAATGGACTCAATAAACATTGACGAGTACATCCGGGACCAGAAAGCAATGGATAGACAAGTTCAGTGTGTACTCCACGACGGTCCATGTGATGCTGTTGGACGATGGGTAAAACGTGAGTAAAGTTTTATTTTTATTATATTTTTAAGTCAAGAATTTTGAAATTTTATTGTTGTACGAAGTGTCCATTAAAATGCTCATTTCAGATCAAATATCAAAATTGAATTCTTGTTTGACTTTCAGCACGTGTCACTTCAGCATTCATGGGTGAATGTCTCATGTGTACCCCCAAGCAAGTAGAAAACATCAAGAAGATCATGGAAAACATGCAGAGGACCAGGCCCGTTGAATACCGAATGGCTATCGTCCAGTTCTTACTTAAAGCCGGAGTGACCTCCAAGGCTGTGCCTTGAGAGTACATCTAAAAACTTTACAATGAGTAATCTTGTAATCTTTGTTGTTAATGACATGTTGTTGCGATTTCGTGAGAATTAACTCACAAAGATAATCTACGAATTATATTTTTGTACTTCCATGTATTTCAATCTATTTTTTTCGTAAATAAAATCTGTTCCTATTTTGCGGAAACATTATTACAAAACTATGAGAAAGTAAATGGACAGTTCGATATAGTAGTGAAACTATGCAACGTCATACTATTCACTTGTACATGTAAGAGCTCTTGAAATGCTTCACCAGGATTTGTAATTATGAAAATTATAGGATCAATTTTCCATGTGCTTATAAGTTATTTTACCTCAGAATTAATAGCTGCTAAAGTTGGCTGATTAATCTAAAGCATGAAAACATTCAGATCATTGTATGTATAATAGAAATATTTAATGAAACATGTTATTACACGAAAATAGAAAAAAAATACGACAATATAATGAGCAGTAGCAAGGTAACTTGATACTTAATGTGAAGCTACAAAGCTTCTACAAATTTATCTGTCATCTTAAATATAACAAAATTGAATACTAGAATACTCAACGGATTGATCCCTCGGAAATAGTCTTTTACGGTCTAGACAATTAAAGTCACTAGGCCGACTAGGCAACAAAACTGTGACCACCAGGGCCACCTTGACTCGTTCCCTCCCGCGCTCCCTCTTGCGAAGTTCCCGGACTGGGTGTTCGGATAACTTCGTATTTACTCCCATCGGTGCTCATATTCAAGCTCATTTCGGAAGCAAGTCGCATAATCGCAACTTTAGGCTCTTCAGGCTCATATTCACAGTCATATTTCACAGCAAGTACACCAACGGTCAAGGCCAAACCAACTCCAATGATTAAACACAAAGGGCCCACTATAGAGTAGACGGTGGTGGTGGTGTCGCTGACTTTGTAAGCGTAGTAGTCCGAGGATGGTGCATGAGATAAATAATTATGGGCTTCACGTGGATGATGTAAAGCGACATCAGGCCAGTAGCCCATGTAGGTGAAGATACCTCCAAAAGCTGTGAAAACTGCTGCTCCACACAGTGCCAGCATCAAATAGTACGCACAATCTGGCCGGTTTCCGAAAATTCTTGAGCCCATGTCACTGAATTTGATGTGTGGTTTTCAAATTACTTGAATGATTTTTTGTTTGAGCCTATAAAAAAATCAAATTCTCGTTACTTTACTTTAGATATTCCCCTCAACTATTGTGTGCTACGAAATAATATTATTATTACTAACATTAATTTCACAGCTACTTGATACTTGACTCAACTTGACGAGTGAGAATGTAAAATGAACTGTACTCAAATCAGTATTTCAGGGCTTTGCTAACCCTTTCTAGAGACACCAATAAATGAAATAATATTGATTAATAGCAATGTTATAAGTAAAGCAAGGTGATCATGCTGTTGATCTGCATTGAATCAAGGGAAAAACGAAACTTCATCTATTCTCACTTGACTCTTTATTACAGACCTACACCTGTATCTGTATCTGTATCATAAAAAACTTTCTGCTCTCATCTGCACTCTCACATAAAATTCAGACATATACGACCTAAGGACCTTTATTAATATAATATAATGATATTATATATGCAGGTTTACATTCCCTGTTCCTTCAGCCGCTCCATTCATTCCTCATAACCTTGCGTGCGAGTAAAACCTCTCACACTTACTTTTGTCTTAATTTTGCAGACGTAAACATTTACCGGCACCAACACCAATCCTCAATCCTCCCTGACTGGTTCTACAGATTTTACTTTTCACAGAAAAAACCTACCTAGGTGCATATCTATACTTTCTTCCTGGGATACGTTTTTCAGCGTATATTCAATAATCTACGAATTAAATTGGTAGCATCACGATATACAAAAGCAATTTTAAAATATTGACATACAATACAATTATCCCTATACCTCAATGATACTTTACTTTAGATAGGTTTTACTGTAACGTAGAACACCTCTGGCACAGCTGTATCAATAGTACGATTTTTCTACCGTCGCTTTGCATTTACACCCAAGCAAATTTTCCAAGCCCACAACCCACAATTTAAATTTCATCCTCATTCCGCATCCCCTACTTGCAGCTCTCATATTTACGATTGAGGAATAATTATCATTAGTACAATGGAAATGAAATCACACTTTGATCTTTATTGCGTATGGTATATTATTGATGTGTCATTAAAATATATATTTAAAACTTACGTAAAAGTTTCTCTCTACTGCCAGAATTTTAGGTTTTGAGGATAATGTGAAATTGCAATGGGAAAAAGGTAAAAATGTTGAAATATTTCAGTAAATAACTGAATTTAACCCCCGACAAGATTGTATTATAAAAATGTCACTTAAATGATGAGAAAAGTATAAGAACGTTCAGTTTGAGGTGTGCTTGCGCAGTCTACGAAATAATTTGATGATCTTGTGTTAGTGAGGAATGACGAATGAGGAACATGAGCTCAGGAAAATACACAAACTTAGGAAATTATCAATATTTTCTTGAGCTATATACATATTCCTTCAGATATATTCTACTACATCTCTTACTTAATCAATATACGCTGGCTCTAAAAGCTCTAATTACTCGACTATGGTTAATAAGGTGTATGTATATATGAGGCATACTGAAAAATTACAACGTAAGTACAAACGCAAATAACTTGAAATTAAGTATAACTTCTATCTACATACATACACGAAGGCGTGGTAATTCTATAATACTAATGGGAATTAATCTTTAACCAACAATACTTACAGTAATTTAGACGACAAAAATGTCCTTCTCAACCTTCAACTTTGGTATCCACATGTAACTATCCAGATACTTCTTGCTATGTACACTTGTGCGAGTATAGCTGAAAAACTCAACCTCTCTCACACAAGCACTCACAATCAGTAAGTCTTGCAAAGAATCTCATCAGTTTTTTCCATGGATTTTTTTTTCATTTGGCAAAAGAGACAGCCTCAAGGAAGATTTGTTGGGACAGGTAAACTTTGGGGGAGCAGCCACCCTGCTTCCTCTTAAATCTCGTCTTTTATTACATTCATCCTTCTCTTGCAAGACTTTTCTTTCTCCGTTTAGTATTATACTAGTTCTTCGTTCAAAAATGATGTATAGTTATGTACCTTTTTGTCTAATTTGCTATACTGCAAATACTTGGGGGAACAGTTCAAGAATAACCCCTTCATATATGTAGCTTTTACTTTCCACAGCATAACGTAAGAACAATGCCTGGTTAAGACTTTAAACTTAAAGGTAGAGTAGAAGGGAAGGATAGTAAACTTGTCACTGTAGTATTAATGAATATTGATTCCGTTTTTCTTCCTACATGTGTATCTCAAACTATATGGTGGCTTCATAGGCAATTCTCTCTTTCTCAGAAACGTAATGAATGATTTCAACATAAGTCATTAATGGTGGGATGCTCACTTAAGTTTTGTCTAGCTAATGTCGCCAAGCATTTTTGTTTCTAATGTGTGACGAGGTTGTTGGTAACTGTAGATGTACTTAAATACCATTTTTGCCTTTTGTAAACATCCACTGTAAATTCTTGGCATTGAGTTAGCTGACAAATAACACATGGCTTTTCCAATGAATCTCTTCCTATGAATTTCTCAGCAGTACATATAGTGAACAAATATAAGGATGCCTAAGTATAGCTTGGTGAAGACTGCTATATGTTTGAAGTGTGAGGTATGCATACTGTCGGTTAACTAATTTAACTTCCTATAGAAACAATTGATTTATACAAGAGCGTCAGACCAATGCAAGATGCTTCTTTAATAGGAGATATAGTACGTTTTAGTGCTGCTCTATAGATGAACTCCGATGGTTTATTTTATATTGTATATGCACATACTCTATTGTGAGTTTCTACGTTTCTTTTAGGTACTTACTACATGTAGTGAAGGTACATATGCATAATCTATTCTTGTAATAAATTTTAATTAAGATTACAGGTTTGTGTGTAAGAAAATAATTGTCAGTAAAACATAAGTGGCAAAGTTGTAAATGATGACTGTTACATGGGCGAAAACTGAGGAGAAACAGGTGTTGAACAGTTTATTAATTACTACCAGCTACACTACGTTACATAATGCATTTCGTTTGTTGACTGTTTTCAGGCTGCATAGTATATAAGTACGTGGATAGATATGTACTGTAGAATAATTTCTTTTTCCCACTAATTTATTGCTGAGGTAACTTAAAAAAAATGTTGAGACAAGCAGCGCTCACTGTACATCGTAATCTGCGGGCATTAATAATTTCAAGGTGAAAATACCTAAATAATTAGCTAGTATATATTTATGCATGTACGGGAAATGTGAATACTACTATGGACGACTATACCAATCTACATCGTATTTTAAAATCAAAACTAAATCTCCAAAACCAATCCACATGCATTGCATGTACCTAAAAATGAGGGACTAACACGGATTACATCGCAAAACATTGAAGATAACAACAAAAAAAACAATAACAAAACAACTACTTAACTACTGGGTAACATGGATGACTCTAACAGCACGACATAATAGAGTAAGAAAAATATCAACAAAGTTGTGGGTGGAGTCCCTCAATGCTGACGATCAAGTGCAGTAGGATACAGGGGCTTCGTGGCGCCATCCATCTCTGACGCAAGCTCATTCGTTGGCAAAACTCTGTGATTCTCTCCCCCGACTTTTGCCCCGCATTCATTGCAAACTGACTCTTCTGTAGCACCTCCACATTCTGTTATCACGTAAATGTGACCATTGGGACATTTGAACCAACGTCCAGTGGTGAAGTTAAAAGCTTTCAAAATGTCCAAACGCTCTGCATCCGAAATGCCAATTTTGCATTTCAAAGCTTGTTCCAGATTCTAAAAAAAAATAATATAATGATTAACTTTATCAGCTCAAAATCGATTAAGCGGTTATTCGATTTTTGGTGCAACTCACTTTTAATGCATCGATAAATCTTGATCTAGCGTGGTCGTCATATGGGATTCCTATGGCACAGACGATGTTGTAAGCTTTTTGGAAAGCTGCTTTGCCCCTAGGCTGTTGGAGCAGTCTTTTCGAAATTTCGTGCTGATTGGATGCGTGCTTTGAACTTAATCCTCGGAGGTCTGAAATTCTATTCCATTCCTGAGACACACTGCGGATTTCGAATCCAGTCAGAGGCCATGGTACAGTCAGTAAGAAATCTAATACCCGAATTTTGTATTGCTTTATAGCTTGGGCGAACTTCGATGGTAGGTCTGATCGTGGCATATGTTCTTGCAATGAAATGCACCTGGAGTAAGTTTTTGCCACGAATGCTAAACTTTGTGCTTCCATTAATGTCATCTACGGAAAAATTAATTCTTTGAAATATTTAACATAGATCCAATTTAAATGGAAGTTCTTTGAAGACCAATATAATTTAATGTGCGTGACATGGAGCTTCACTGGTTACTACTTGATGGAGTAATCAAGTTTTATTTAAAACTAAAATAGATCACCTGACGGAAGCTGATTCCTGTGGTACCTTCAAGAAACTTCGAAGAATACAGAGCTCGACGCAACTTTGATCGCACATTCCATTGAACAGAGTCAATCCGAAGGTCTGACTTTAAAACCTGATGGACTTCTAAAAGTAGCTTGTAGATCAGCTGTGGGTTCCCATATATTTTTTCCTTGATGCCGTTCATATCCTTTCTAGTTCTCATGAGAACACTTTTGAAACGAAAGCTTGTACGAATTTCTGTTCGACACAGTGGGCAGCTTTTCGGGAGGATTTCCCCCTCCACGAATGGTTTATTCATCAGTTTCTTCACTAAATTCGCTTCAAAAGTATGGCCGCAGTCGACAAGTACGATAAATCTGATTTTTTAAAATCATTGGGTAAAATTATTTATAAACACAAACAAGTTTCAGAATGTCAATACCTGACATTTATTGACATGCTAACCGGTTTTGAAGTTTTGTCAATAAATGTCAGGAAAACCAATCCGGAGTAGTTAGCACAATAAAAATTCCTGACAAGCTGAGACTTACGGTGTGTAATGTTAAAAAGCAGAGATTTTTCCTGACACATGTTAACTATGGGAATTATAGGTTCCACGTTTCTTGTGCTAGATTCTCACTATCACTCGCAAAGTTAACTAGGGTCCGTTGAACACCGAGTGCTTATAATTTATAATAACTTATTCTCTAATTTCCAGAACTTCGGAAACAATACCTCCGGAGACGATCCCTCCAAAAACGTAAATAATCCCTCACGTATAGCACATAGTACTACTCATGTCAACGGTGACAACATCGAATTCTAGCACATATTGTTAGAATTGATTGCGAAATTATCGGGCGATTATATGTTCTTTAATGGGATGAGAGACCACATTTTTACGAGTAATGCATACACTGAAATAATAATATTTCCTTTACAGGCTAAATCTGTTTCTGTTCCTTACTCATTTCAACTATACTCTTGCTTCATGAAATTGTTTCTATGTAAAATTGTCATCATAGCAATATTACTACCGAGCTGTGACGGCTGACGAACTGACGACGGAGGGAATATTTCCGTTTTAGACGGGATTAAATCCCGAGGGATTTTGTCTCAGGGATTTTTTCCGGATGGATAATGGCCCGGGTGTCCGGAAGATTATATCCGAGCACGGTCAAATATCTAATATTTATTTAACTCGGCAGCCCCAGCCCCGTTTCTTCCGATTCTCCCAAGATTCAGCAAACAAACCATCTTATTTACAACAACGATCAAGCGTCTCAAGTCTCAAGCACATTTTGGTCATTCAAAGCTATTCCAAATCCCAGTGTAGGCTTAACTTAAAGAGTGCATTTAGTTCACTTTGTTGGTTCAAGAGAATTAAACGCACTCTTAACCTTGATGGCTTGGATACATATATGTATAACGATGATGTGAGACGTGGATTAATATTTTAAGGTGGTAAAGACTGTTTTCATGCTGACTTGTATTGTTTTTATACCAGTTCATAGTACTTCAATTAATTAATTGACCATGATTTTTCAAGTAAATATTTTCTTCACCCTCAACTTAACGTTTCGTGTTCAATTACTTTTCACTCAAGTAATTCAAGTTCAAGTTCGGCTTTTCAAATATTTTTCTCTTTACCTGAACCTGGATGTCATATTTTGGGATCAGGTAGAAAAATTGGACTTAAACATCACACGAAGTTGTAAAAAATTTAATATCCAAGTTAGAATTTGGTTACTGCGAGATTAGTCAAAATTTGAATTAAATTTGATTAAATATTTGACGGTGCTCGGATCGGATACAATATCCACCCACCCGTACCTTTATCCCTCCGGAAAAAATCCCTCGGGATATAATCTCTCCTAAAACGAAAATATTCCCTCTGTCGTCAGTCGTCACAGCTCGGTAGTAATAGTGCTATGATGGCAATTTTACATAGAAAAAATTCCACGGAGCAAGAGTAGTTGAATGAATAATGAATAGAAACAGATTTAGCCTGTAATGGAAATATTATTATTTCAATGAATGCATTACTATGTGTCACTCAAATCGTGTCACTCTTAAATATGTATGTAGCCATTCATCACTTAAAAGAACTTAACATATAATCGCAAGATAATTTCGCAATCAATTCTAACAATATTAACTAGAATTCTCTGTTGTCACCGTTGCCATGGGTAGTACAATTACTATTTTCTTAACAACTTCATTAATGATTTGTCAAACTGATTTTAAGTGCAGAAAAAACATGTTTAACTAAACATTCACTTATGCTACTTTGAAGCAATAGCGTAATCAAATTTACCTCATAGACACACATTATCATAAAACCCAACTTGTTGTAAGTTGTATGTTGTATCAATAATGTAGTCACAAGATTAACATGAAATTTTCAAAAAGCACAGAGCAGAGCATCGAGCAATCTATCTCAAATGATTTGTTTCTAGCATTTCGAGCATAATTTAGCACAATACTTTTTATTGTACTACCTGAGGTCGAAAATTTACTTGTCAGGAATTTTTATTGTTTCACCCTTTTGGGCGTCGAAATTTAGCACCAAAAGTCCCTGGCAAGCTTTTTTATTTCCAGAATTGAACATTGTCAATAAATGTCAGGTAATGCCATTCTGAAGCTTGAACTCTAATTCCGATAATGACCAGATCCAGAGACCCAAGGGCAAGTGCCATAAAAATGTTTTAAAAAATAAGTCATCAACCGCATAGATATCATCATTACCTATCATTTCTGAAAATGGACGTTTTCCCCAAAAAATCCTGAGAAAGCAACTCCTGCTCATCACAAATAGCACATAAGGTTGGGCAAGGTTCGCCACAAAATCCCGCACATTTATGGCCACATCTCAATATTTTTGGACATCGGTACTCACATGGTAACTTATCGCATTCTTGCCCACACTCAGCAGTACATTTCCCATGGGGACATTCATATGTGCAGGGTTTCTAAAATTCAGAATTGAAATCATTTTCTTTATAACTGTATTGCGCTATGTATCTTTAATAATCGATATTAGACTGTTTTACAACGACTTACCCTACAAGGAGTGCAAGGTAAACCACACAAATGATTACAACGACCGTGCGGGCATGAGTACTCGCAAAGCTCTTCACATGGCGGACAGGATGATGAACACCGACTCAGACATCTACAAATGAATGTAAATGCACTCGTATAAAATTAGGCCCTTGTATACTTCTGGTATGGCTAAATTATGATCAATTGAAATGCGATGATCAAGAGCAAGTTTCATAAGAAATAATGTTAATAATTTTAAATTGTTTGGCTATATTACTATTCCTTACCTATGACCGCAGAAAAGGACCTTCTTACATTTCTCTTCACAGTAATGATGGAACGAGTTGTCAGCACATTCGAGACAAATACCGGTGCAGAAGTGTCCACATCCACCTACAGCAGGGTCGAAATAATAACTGCATTGAGATTTACAATAAAATATTGCTTCTCCAACCGCCAAATGATTTGCTTCGGAGCAGGTCACTTCAACTCGATGAGTGCATGCTGACATTATTGAAACGTCTACTAGTTCCTGGCAAGCAACTTCAGACTCGCCAATGCAGCAGAGATGGGTCCAACTATGACCGCAGGAACGATCAGTTTCTACAAGGACCTGCAGAATAAAAATGTACTTATTCAGACTCTGAATGTCCTCTGAATTTCAGAGTATTAGCAAGCTCTAAAATGGAAAAATCATTAATTGTTGTAAAAAATGGCCTCTCATTTCGATTTAAAAAAAAGTTACTAAAATGATCAAAGCCACTACATGAACAAATCCACAATTTCGAATTAAATGTCAGACCTGACAAGGTGGGCATTTCTGCAGTCGATGATTTCCACAAACCAAAGGACAAGAATGATCACAACTCCTTGGTCTGTTGCAATTTGCTTGGCAAAGCTGTGACTCTTTCCAGTCTCCTTGGTAGCAAGGAATGGCTAACCGATGATGACACTCTCCAAACAAAAATGACACATCAGTCTCACATGGCGGACAAGCTTCCCCGCATTTGTGATCTACGGAGCAAGGGTGACCTCTTTTGCAGAATTTTTTACACGCTTCTTTACAAGGCAATTTCAATTTGTTATCCAAACGCAGAGAGAACTTCTCATAGCAAAAGTATTTCGTATTGTGACCACATTTTTTCTTAACTCTCAACTCCTCTATACACGGCTCCCCCTTCCGATAGCATTCAATTTTTCTGTTGTGTCCACAGGATAGCTTCTGTGAAATCATTAACTTGCATTTCGGAGGCTCATCCACATTACAAATGATGGTGACTTCATGACCGCAGGATAACTGTGCCACTCTCTGGGTCTTGTCGCATTTTTCAGGTTCCGGTTCAGAGCACTTAAAGGAAATTTTGTGCCCGCAGCTGAAAGTCTTCGGGAGGACTACTTTACAGGGGGGACATTCAGAGTGGCAGAGATCAGTGCAGGGATGTTTCTTCGGGCAAAGCTTCCCACAAGACTGCAAGCATCTTCTACTATTCCCCTCCTGGTTATCATGTTCTCCGAAATGGCACAGCTTGGGACAAGCATGTCCACACTCTAATTTCTCACCACACAGCTCTGAGCAGAAGCTTCCTCCAAAGATTGGGAAATCTTTGTAACCCCGAACTTGCTCTTCTACTTTGTGACGAGGGCATTGGAGTATCATGGAGGAACTCACGCGACAGTTCTTTTTCAAACAACCCAAAATTTTCTGCAACTTGTAGCAAGCGGAGAAACTTGCCGGGTTGCCAATTAAGTACAAGCCAGACCTGCGAATTTAT
>JAQFXU010002305.1:0-21675 GCA_034693705.1 Spatulosminthurus flaviceps
TTGCGTTTTCCATGGGAAGCCACAGCTCCAGTTTTCCCATTGCATTTCCACGCTCCGCTGCTTCATATATATACAATTATTCTATAATCCTTGCGTTTTCCATGGGAAGCCACAGCTCCAGTTTTCCCATTGCATTTCCACGCTCCGCTGCTTCATATATATACAATAAACTTCGGATTTTTGTCTATCCCAAAGTTCATTGAGCTGATATTTTTGGTATGTATATTGTAATCTATAAGTTTTATAGGATTTCAAAATTATTAACAAAGTATAAAATATAAAACAAACCAAAAATTATAAAAATCATCCGATCTACTCTTTGATGTCATGAAGAACTTACAAGTGGTCCTATCCAAGTGTTACCCCCCAATCCATGGGTTTAACATTTTTAATGGACGCATCCCTTCATATAAACGCCCTTTTGACATGCCACCCACCTGCTAACTCATTGTTGAATTTTTTTAAAATTGGCGCTTTTGTATTTTTTTGTATTTTTAGCCCGAAATTGAAAATTACGATTTTTAAATGGGTTTTAAGCTGGAGATTTTTAGTTTTCACGGGTAAAATTCACCCGTAAAATTCGTAAAATTTTCGAATTTTCTCAAACTTTTCTTATCACAAGGTAGGGCTGGTAAAATCATGGAAATCGTGTGCACATTCATTAGTAGGGAGGTGGTGGCGGATATTTCCTAGTAGGGAGGTGGTGGCGATAATTTATTGGGCAATATGATACAACGTTCCAAATTTTATGTAATTTGACTGTGGGCATGTGGAGGTAGTAATCAAAAGATAGCGGAGATGCTACTGCCATATGTATGTTCATATTCAGTGAAAGTTGACACTCTCTTGGTGTCTTCATATAGCTAACAATAAGCTATATACTTTTTTTGTTGTGCAACTAGACTTAACACATTCTTGATGAGTGTTTCTAAATAAATCGGCACTTTTTAATGCACTTTTAAGAGCTGATAAAATTATTTACTTACAAGTACGTACAACTTTAGAAACAAATGAGCGTGCTGCACACAGTACGTACATTTTTGCTATAATAACTTCGCTGTCAAACACTGATAAAAAGCGGATTGTGTGGTTCTTGTACTTTGCTCGTTCCATGCTAATGCCTAATCCACTATTTAATAAGCCACCTCGTAGGACAGTCACTTCTGTTCATATTTTATCATTACACTAGAAGGGCCCGTTTACTTCCAATACTCACTTCTCACTCTAGAATAAGTTAACCGTCTCCTTTAGCCCCTTGTCCTCTCCTAATAACAGACATCATCCGTCATCCACGATAATTATATCATGGGCAGACAAAACAAAACAACCCGTTTGTATTTTGTCAGGGGGTTCACGCCGTTGCGTCACTTCATAATCAATTGGAATTTTATACACGGGAGAATGAAAAAGTTGTAAGAAATTTCTAATGTCTATGTCAATAGGAAACATCAACCTAAAAATCATGTTCTGTGTGTATACAAACATTAAATGTACATATACCTTCTTAATAATCCCAATAATATTTAAGGTGCTTAGCGATGATTGTAGCATTTTTATAAAGAAGCATCAACGCACAAAATTAAAATTGCACAGTTCTTCGCAATTCGCATTCCTTGAGACATGGCCTATATAATATTAAAGCAGTAAGTCACTTGTGCGGAAAATATGAGAATTCCTCAGCAAACGTGCCTGGCGTCAGGCATGCACTGTACTGCAACTAAAATCAATGTAACTATATAGCAAGAACGCTTTTCATTGCATGTTTAATTTCAATATAGTCAAGGTCAGTGTGGGTGTTGAGATGTTGTACATTATAGCCTATGGCCTATAGACTGGCTGGACCTCAGACAGTGAACATTAGAAGCAATGGAATTCTCACTTGGGAAATACAATGTTAGAATCAGTTTCTCTCATGCATGTAGTACTGGGTCTTTTTTGTGTAAACATTAGTAAGTAATTGAATTATAAATAGAAGAGCTATATGGATACGATTGCTATTATAACTATATATTTGTCATATTCATATTATACATATTTTATATGTGTAGTGATTTTTACACTGGCACTTCCACGAAATGCCACGCGGTAACCGCAAATGAGCACGTGCGAACTGTACGTACACACTAACACCGTACCCGTACCGAGCTTGAACATATGAACGCTTAATGATTTCAGATTTCAGTGCTCCAGACTTAATTAATTCACGTATTCCTTTAATTATTTATAAAATGTTTATAAGCCCAATCCAGGCATTTAGTTTGTAGATAAATACCCATATTCTTAATAATTATAAACAGGATGACGAAATATAAGAAAAATCCAGCAATCCTAAATAGCGTTGATTTTAAATAGTAGGTCAAACGAGCTGGAGCTGGGGCTAAAGTCCATTCCCCTGAGCCAAAAATTTACCTTAAGCACTATGCACTTCATAAGTAATTTATAGCAGTGTTAAACCTTGTGTGCAAGTTGAGGCATTACACGTTTCACTACACAGGTACACATAATTTCTACGCTAAAACGTTGAGCTAACGTTTTCTATACCTCAACCTCAAGCTTATAAACTGATGCTTATATGCACAGCTGCACTCAATAACACAGTTTCACTAAACAGAGATAGAGCTGAGCCATGGGTTGTGAGGACAAGTATTTCATTTTCCGATTTTCATAAATCTTAATCATTTTGTCAACGAGAATTCCAGAATAATTATTTAGTTACTACATACATGCCAGTCAACTGTATAAGAAGAGGAAATGTGTGTGTAGTGCTCACAAACATTTCGTCTGCACGAGGTCATTTACTATTTGGAAAAAACTGAGGAGAGGTTGTTTTGTGATGGGTTGGAACGTTGGAAGTGTGTAGTGTATTAAGCGTGCGTGGACTGTTTACCCTTAATTTCTTTACTGTGGGAAACAAACTGGACTGAGTCTGCACATCAAAAGGTAAATTCAATCAAATTGTAAAATTGGTAGTATTTTTATAAATTATTTGTTCGTATAATTGCTTTTGACCAAGTAAGTATTTAGAATTCATTCTACTACACTTTAGCGAGTAATTCGCAGGTTCAGTAACTGACCTAGTCTAATCCTATCTGTTAATTTTGCCACATTGCATGTTTCTTTTGCTTACCTTACAATAGTAGTACCATAGCTATAAGTACTATTTTAAATCCTGCCTGGCATCAACGTCAACTTTAACTGTGCTGTGTAGTGGCCTTGTTATGTACTGCTTTGGTACAGGTTAAGTTAAGATCTAATTGTAAGACAACTTTGAAATGGCTATGCAGAACACTTTTCAAGCAAGTAACGAGAGTGGCTAAAAAAGTGTGTATGTGGTGTGAAGGAGAATCTTGCGAATGGATTCTCAGCATTTCTCACTTTTTATTTTCTGCTGTGTATACATGTTGGATCTCCTTGTCGCCGGGCACCTCTACACTCTAACGCGCTTAATATAATGTAGCACTGGTACGTACTTAAAATAAGTTTTACTCAGCCAGCACTCTAAAGCACTCTTTAACGTTGTGAAATGAACTTTTTTCGAGTGAATTTTTGGACATGAAAACTAATTTATTTCTAAGATAGTGAAATTCATTTACTTGAAGGTATTTATTAAAATTAATAGGGTGACCATTTTATTTTTATTTGGTAATTTAATATATTATATAGACTTTTATTTGGATGCAGCTAGCAATGTTTGTGAAATTCTGTGGACTTTGCTGTATCACACACTCATATAGATATTAATTAAATTGGAAATGTGAATCAAACCAACATTATTTGGGTGTCAACTCCAAATGGTTAAAAAGATTCTTCTTCCGTTTGGGGCATTACGAGGTTAAATACACATCGTAGGATATGTCAGTGTATCACGGATGGGTGGAACATTGATTAGCTCAGGCTTCAGGCTGCCAAGATTTTCCAAGGATCGCAAAGATTTTTAAGAAGTGATCTGAAAGAATTTAGGGTGTTCTTCCATATCCGAGCACAGCCCGTCTTCCTTATCCGGTCACGACTTCCATATCCGGTCACAAGTTCACAATAACATTTAGTCAAAGTATTTTGTTACTTACAAGGTTCGGGGGACGTTTGTTGTGGTGGTCAGGTCGAGTGCAGCTGGGGAAAGGTCGGGTTATTTTTGGTGTTCAAAGGGGACAGTTAAATATTTTTGAGGTTTCAGTTAGGTTAATTTGGCTTCTCAATCGATCACCGAGCCCGATTGCCGTAGGCACGAGGAATCAGCGAGGTGGTCGATTGAGAGGTCAAATTAACCTACCTGAAGAAACCTCAAAAATATTTAACTGGACGTCGTTGTGTACCGAAAGTAACCTAGGACCTTTGTCTAGCTGCACTCGTCCTGACGGGGATAGGTTAGGTTGCCAATCTTATAAGTACTAACATGCATACCTTTTTTGATTTTTTACTTTTTTTAACTTGTGACCGGATATGGAAGTCGTGACCGGATGTGGAAGCCGTGACCGGGTATGGAAGACGGGCTGTGGCCGGATACAGAAGTCGTGGCCGGATATGGAAGAATCCCCACAATTTATTTACTAGTAGGTTGCATTTTAGTGCATTGATTTGTCCTAGGCATGGCTGCAGGGGTATCGTTAGTTTTTTTGGATATCCTTTGAACTACTTTTGTATCTTGCAATTTTGTAACTGACAATGACAGAGTCATGTTGTAAAACTTCAATCATTTAGAATTTTGGTTCTTGAAGTGGCACAGAGTATCTGTATTTACCTATGTTGTTGGTCCTGATAGTATATATTTAATATTTCAAATAAAACTAAGTAACTCAAATAATTCATCTCAGGCTATTGTATAGTTAACAACCCAAACTTAAACAGGAAAGCGTTTTGTAAATATGTGCATAAATATTTGAGCAAGGAAGGAGGATCGCAAAATAGAGCGGGTGGAACTTATTCATGTTTGTGCCCCTGTTGACTTCCGGTCCGTATTTGTTACAGTGTATTTTAATCTGATATTTTTAGTTGATCGAAATTAGAAGTATTTTTTTTTTTATATATACTTCCGGGAGTCTTGCCTGTATATGTGTATTTTGTGCACATTGGTTTTTTTTACTATTAATTTTTATTTCTGGAAAAAGTTATTTGCGATGATGAATGTTGCTGGATTCTCAATGCAATGGAAGTAACCATTTCTGACAGTATAGAATGCATGACAAATGCGTATGCATGGGATTAACTATATAGATGTTAATATCTATTAGGAGTTAAGTATATATTATATAAAATTAAGCTATTTTGACATCACGTTATTGCTCAACTTTTTAAAATTATTGGACTATTTGTTTGTTTAAAGAGTTTTTCGTCAGCTCTACAACCTGCAAGGGAACTTCATCAGGGTACACTTTATGAACAGTCGCAATTTTTTGACAACGAACTTCCCAGAAGAGATCCAACACTCGATATTTAGGATAATCAGGATGCAAATATGGATGAGCAGGAGATGAAGGTACATTATAAATTTGGTTTTTAACAGTTAATATTTTTGTTTTTAGTTTTAGTTTCCTAATTATTTGTAAATTTCATCTTTGCATGTACTTCGTGTACACATGTCATCTAGCTCCTGGCAAGTTCATAAAAAATTGAAAAATTCTAACTGTAGGGACTAACATTGAATTTTAGGATGGAAAATATTAATATTATTACATTGATAAGGAAAATTTACACATATTAATATTAATCTTAGGAAGCAGTTATAGAACCAAATCGGTACAAACCCATGATTTTCGAAAATTGTTTATTTTTAAAACATTTTTGCTATGGGAGAGAGCCTTTTTTTACAAACCTACACTGGTATTTAATTTGCTACAAGAGAGGATGAGCAAAGGCTAATATTTCATTTTTATGCAAAGGTAATTAAATGAAAACTGCAAAATAGACCCAAAGCCTTTGGCTGTAAGCAAGGCGACTGGTATGTTTTGAGTTTTGATAATCATTTGTACAAATATTTCAAAATTCAAAGTTTTTTCCCTCCAATGGGAAAATCAGCATTATAAAAAGAGGGATATACCATAGTTACTGCAGTCAGCCATAAGCATTGTAAAGCTAAAATTAATATTCCAGCTCCAATACGGAACAAGTCCATCTTATCACTGATTTGAAAATGTGTGACCTCTTGTAGTGTCGTATGTGTTCGTCAAGAATTTCCACAAATGGACCTTCCATTGTGACATTTTTTGTGCCTCTATGACTCATATTGGTGAAAGTAATGGACGTTTTTTGCCTATATACAATTTGCTAAAGTGGACTTATTCCGGTTTGATTCTATAACTCTCATGTGCAAGCTTACGACAGTTCAGCATGAATCAATAAATACAATAGGGAGCTCTAACATAATAAATCATTATTAATAAATTATCATACTATTTATTTTCCTTGTTCGCTACTGTAGGCTGAATTCTCAACACCGCCGGTAATTAAAATTCTCGATTTAAAACCTATCGATGATGAAAATTTCTCCGACTTTCACTTTCGGGTGCAGCACTTGGAGCTGGACATAGCAGCCTGTCAAACATGTACACCTTGGGAATCCTTCTTCACTTGCATTCTACAGTATGTTCTACATCAACCCGGCAGCGATGAACTCGAAAAGCTACTTGAGACCGCTGGAAAGCCTGGGCCAATTATCAATGTAAAAATAAATGAAATAATTCGGTGCTCATCTGAAATTTTGAACAAAGACATCACATTGCAAGAAATTTCACGAACACTCCAAAATCGAAACAGAGGAATTCGGACTTATATTGAAGACTTCCTCCAATTAATCCAAGAAAAATACCATAAGGACTTACAACTGAGTTTTTTTGACTGGAGAAAATGTGCCTTCACCAAATTTGACTATACCAGCCCAGTGAAGTCAGATAATGTCGAATCTGTAGTAATAGTCCTTGACCCCGATCAAAAATGCTTCAGGCTAATCATTCAACGATTTCAACCTGACACATCAACTGACGACTACTTTCAAGAAATATTTGATCAAATCATTCATAGACAAGAAATGCGACCGTATTTTCTGAAAAAATTTGAAGAACTTGAAACTCCCGAATTCCCATCATGGGTTGAAGAACAATGCTCCAAACTTGAACCAGTGACGTCTGTAATAAAATTTCATGAAACCATGCTGCCTGGTTACGAAGAAGTGGTTCCTCTATCGAATTTCACGCTTCTTAAAAAATATCATGATTCTATTTCCCCTTCAACTCAAGAAGAAGTTTTACAACAACTCAAGCGTCGGTACATCTTTGCTGTACAAGATGCGTCTAAAAGAGTCTTGGATAGAAGGACAGCCCTGGATAGAGATAAGATCCTCCGAAAAATCGAAAAGGAGGAAGAACTTAAGAGACAGCACTATCGACTTCAGAAGGCGTATGAAGATGTTGAGGCAGAAAAACGACAATTTGAAAACCAATTGAGAGAGTTCCGTAAGAATTTGCAAGCGGATGAAGCAACGAAGAGAAGACAAGAAGAACTCATTCGTCAACGAGAAAAAGACATTGCGAAAGCAGATGAAGCCCTTCAGCAAAAACGATGCTTCCTCGCCTGGAATCTTTTCCGGAAGGAACTAATGGAAACGAAGCTCTCTTACGAAAATATTAAGGAGTTGTCTGCTGTGCACCCTACCACGTCAGTATCATTGATTCATCTCTGTGAAAATATTTTGGAGAAGCTACGTTTGCCATTTTTTGCTCACAATCCAAGCGAAAAGAAAAACCTGGTTGATTTTGCTCGCAAAAATGACGATTCAAACAACAGAACGGAAATTTTGGATATTCTTAAATTCCTGTTTCAACATCCGAAGATAAACCACAACGCCAGCGACAAAACAGTTCTAGAGATTACTGGAAAGTACATAATCGTCAGCGAAGTACTGAAGGTCGTTGAAAAGTATTCCTTTTCAGAAATTCGATTTGTAGCTGGCTTAACTATATTTTTGGATGAAAGCTTTCGCAAGGAACGTTTCCACGGTGTCAATGTTGTAATGTCTGCCCCGCTAATAGAAGTAAGAGGTTTGGTTGTCATTGATACTTCCGGGTATGATGGTAGCCCTCTACGAAAACCTGCTAAAGCATCAGATGGACAATACAAAGGAAGGGACGGTTTGGATGGGGAAGACGGAAATGCTGGTGAAAGCGCAGGTCATGTACACTTACAGACTTCCGAATGGCAGCGTTCCTCAAATCTCACAATAAGAGCAAATGGTGGGAATGGAGGTTGTGGACAGGACGGTGGTGACGGTAGCGATGGGGATGTAGGAAGGGATGGTGTTGATGGGGATTCAAAAGCAAACTGGAAAAATCAACCGGACTGGCACAAATACATTGACAGAGGCACAAAAGGATCTCAAGGTGGCAAGGGGGGTGAAGGCGGAAAAGCAGGTTTAGGTGGTGGTGGGGGTCAAAAGGGGGACGTGAGTGGCAGTGTGACAGCATCAGACAATTTTTGCGGAAAAATTGAAGCATCTGAGGGTTTTCAGGGTGAAGATGGTAAACCTGGGGTTGGTGGTAAAGGTGGTCCGGGTGGGTACGATGGTTATGACGATGGTTGTGCTCAGCACAATTACAGTTTAATGGGTTATGAATGGAGGTACAAACGAGGTGATCTGGATGTGAAGAAACAGGATGTCTGGTATGGAGGCAATGGTTGGACGCTCATCGCTAAAAGGAGCGAGGCTGAAGTGAAAAGTTGCCATGCATCAGCCGGTACAAAAGGAAATACGGGAAAGGACTGTGCAAATCGAGCCCGCCAGAGGAAGACAACTTCGACTCGCAATACCATTTCTGCTCATGAGCTCTTTCAATTATCAAAATCAGTTCGAAATGATTCAAGCCACAAAGACTTGGAAAAATTAGCGAAGGAGACCACTTCTCTCAAAGCTGATCAAGCCCTGGAAACCAACATTAGCAATTTACAAAACATGAAATCCGACGCCCAGCGTGGTAGAGATGAAATAGATGCGAAGATCGAAAAAAGCAAGCAGAGTATTTATCTGGCTGAAGAATCCAAAGCTAACGTTGAGTCCACATTGGCTGATAACATGAATCAGCGAAATGATGTACAACATCATTTGCAGAAAGTCGAAGCGAAGAAGATACATTTGAATTCAAAAATTGGTGCTGCAGAAAAAGTTGCTGCAGGATTGGACGAACTATTCAGAAAGCAGCTCAAGTTACAAAATCAAATGCAACAACAAAGCCAAGCAACTCTCACAAAAGAATTTGATTGCACCACAACCAAAGCTAGAACTAAAAAGCAAATTATTTCCCAAGATGTTCTCACAAGTAGACAGACGATATTGTCCCAATACCAAACAGTAAAAGATAAGGCAACTTTACCAGACGAAGTTTTGCCTCTTGTACTTGCATCTGAATTCTCCAGCAAAGAATCGGCCGATGCATTCGAAGCTGGTGTTCAATCCATGGTTTCAAATCAGGCGCTTTCCGGTGCAGCTAAAGGTTTTGTCATGACAGTGTCAAGTTTTTTTCGATCCGTCAATGCACCTTCAAGCGTCAAGTATTCAAAAAGTTACTTATCTGTAGATGCTGAAATTGTTTCTCAGACCGAAGTTTGGACAAAAGACAACAAGGAGGAAGTCAAACGAATTTTCAAGCTTGCAACTAATTTTACCGGGACATCTGTAGGAGAGTTAATTCTGTGCCTTCGGAGCTCAAAAGATTATAAAAAACCTAAGAATATTCAGGCATTTTATAACGCCATTCCAAATTTGATGGAAGATCCTGTATTTGCTAGTAGCAAGATTCACATTCCTTGGATAATTCTACTTCAACATCTCTCGTCTATCATGGAGGATAACATGGAAGCATGGTGTTTGGACGAATGTGTAAAACATTTAACTAAGCAAAACGTAAAAAATATCTCCCTGCATTCGTCAGTCTCTGAGAGTATTTCTACCTTGTTAAGTCCAGTTCGGAACATGTTTTCAGAATTGAAAGCATTTACGCCAACCATTAGCCTTCAGGACACCTACAGCATCTTTCTTGGAATTGTCAAATCAGAAAAATTTATAAAAATGCCAGATAAAGACCTCTGGCATGAATTTGTTCTACAGGCAAGCAAGATTAAAACTACTTCGTTAATAGCGAGCTTGAGGGCTAAGAAAACAGACTTTGAACTTATCGAGAGTGAAATGCTAAATTTGCAAGAATTATTCATAAACCTCGAAAAAAATTCTGGAAATGTTTTGCTGAAGCTGAAGACTCTTTCATTTGTATTTGTCTATGTAAATTTCAATGTGGAACAACTGCAGAAAATGTCTTCGAAATGTGATGAACTAAGTTGCTATATTGTAGACATCAATGAGAACATTTTGAATGAATTACTTGGTGTACGAAATACAATTGAAAAACATTTTACAAAGAACCATTTGCAACCATCAGCCTCGAAAATTCAAGATTTCATCCGGGCTACATTTAATGGGGAACTAAAGAAGCAACTGATGGAAGAATTCGAAAATGTTTCAAATCTTTTCGGAAGTGCCCATTGCCGCGTCACAAGTTTCAACTTCCGTTTAAAGTTTGTCCATGAGTATGCAAATTACATCACAGACAATAGAATCAAAAATACCAAAGACCTCCGAACGGCTATGGAAGGGCTCAAAAGTGATTTAATTCAAGAAATTGAAGACTTCACAGATGAGTCACAGACGGAAGAAACTTCTAGTTCTTCAGGAGGCGGAATTACAGGCACATACAAATCCGCTACCCGAGGATTTCAGAAAATGATGTCCAGTAATGTTATCACGGCAGAGGAAATCCCAGATATATTGGAAATCCTCAAATTAATCAGAAAAACCACTGCATCAGCGTACATAGACCAAAAAATAGAAGCTCAAGAGTTATCATTAGTGGAAACTAAACTGGACGAATTTTTCACGAAGAAGTACGATTTTAAGCGTATTAGTTCAATTAAGCATGAAATTGAAGGGTTTCATAGATATTATAAAAACCAATGTGTACATGACATCCAGAAAGAAATCAAAGGGCTACTTGAGAAACGCATGGACCAATTGTTATTGTTGGACAGGAGAATTGAAGAGGTGGTTAAGCTGGTGAAGATCCGAATAGAGAATTCCAGTACAATATTACATCAACAAGAGATCCTCATGAGTATCAAGATGCACTTAATCAAACTCGTCGACGGGCTTGAAATGTACGGATATGGATCCTGTAATGACAGCGCTACCCTCTTGGATAACATGCTAAAGGATTTCACAGCAATTTCTAATGACCTTAATCCTGATGAACTCGTAAAGGAAATTGAAGACAGAATTAACCTGGAAACATCTGATATGGTATGTAAAATGTGCTTGCCCCTCTGCTTTGAGTACATCGACATAGCAGATGTGGTATTGTGTGCATCTAGACAATTAGAGAGAGTCCAGCAAGGCACTTCCACTTCAAACGCAATTAGCTCTTTGAAAATTGTCGCCCAAGTTATGTCCCACTGTTCAAAAATTGAGTTGAACGTTTTTAACGACCAATCCATAAAAGGCACCCGCACAGAATTTAAGGAATTTCACAACCAAGCAAAGGATGTGCTACAAGCTCAAAAGAATACTGAAATTGCCGAAACCGTAAAGCAGTTGAACGCTCTTGTAACCGCCTACGAAAGCTCTGATTTTTCTTTCTTTTTCGAAGTAATCCAAAAATCCCGACAAATGAAATTCAAGGACATGGAGGAAAATATCGGGTTTCTTCTTCAGCGCACCTTGGAGGAACTTGAGGAAATATATGAAGTGATTCAGAAATGCGAAGACATTTCATTAACTACTGTGATGCCTCTACAGCACTTCACAGCAAGTACATCGGATTTCATATCCAAACACTTCCAGATTTCATCGTTGGAACAGTGCGAAATTACACTGTCTCAAATCTACCTGAAATCCTTCCTGGAACTATCTGTCTTTAAAGAAGAAAAACTTCCACAGGCTGTCAGTTCCAATATTATTCTATTAAAAGGTGGGGTGGACTGTGAAAAATTCCAGAATATATTTGCAACCATTAGCAATTGCAGCAGCAATGGGAAATGGCAATCGTCGGTACTACTTGTACTTAGCAAGCTCATTACTACCCTTGCTAACCATGGCATCACATGCAAAAAAATCCATGTTTTAGTTAAACAACTTTGTGCCTTGGCCCAACAATATCCTCAACAGAATAAGGATTTGGAGGATGCCGTTGGAACTTTAACAACAATGTCGTATGACCGAGTTAAGGAGATTACATATGAGAAAGACCTTCTGGAGAAGACGGATGGGTGCATTTCATTGATCACACAAAGGCGAGACCAGTTACAGCGTAACGCGTTCCGTTGCAAGGTGTTTCAGCACTTCGAAGAATTCGTTGAACTCATTCCCAATCCTCAAAGCTTTGAGATCTATTACGCTGAGAAGATAATACCCTTGGTAGATTTAGAGGTGGTGGACATCTTCGGATCTAAGTTACCCGCCAACGACGTGAAAGCGCACCTTCTTTCATTGATTGAGTCAACACAGAAGCATTTTTACCGCAGAAACTCTGAGGTTCTCGGTTTAGTCATCCTCAACTACAAGCTAAACAAATTAGAAACCACCTTTTGCAAGTCAATTGCAGACCACAGCAAATCGTTTGTTCCGAACATTCAAAATAAGAAAAAGTTGATTGAATTCATCAATACATACGGCCCAATGGATGCCGACATTCCCGAGGAAGAGAACCGACTCGTGAAAATACTTTTGAATGATATCTCAATTGATGAAGAAAATGTAAAAATTCCATTTGTTTCCTCCAATGAACTCAAGTATTTAAAAATATTGTTTCGAACTTCAACACCATCTTGCCATCCTAAAATTATTGAGAAACTCAAGCAAATATTAATTTCTACTAGTGTGCTGGAATGGGAAGCTGAAATTAAGGAGCTGGTAAAAAACGCCCTCTTTCTTCGCTTTCTGGACTTCTACTTTCCAGAGAACTACATGGCCAAGTTGGAGCAAGTAAGCACTAGCGTCCTGCATAAGCTCTCTCAAGAATTCAAGACTTTCCGACAAAGCTGCAAAGAAATTGCGTTAAATGATGAGAGTTTGAGCATCGCTTCCAGGCAATATGATCTGCAAAGTAGCACCACCAAACAATTAGAAACTAATGTGAAGGAAATGGTCCGATTCAAGCACATTTTTAACCGACATTTTCATTTTAAAGCCCATGAAGTTGAAGTCGATATTTTCCATAGCTTAGAACTGCTTTATCAAAAATGCCTCGTTTTCCACATTCCCTTTGATGAATTCAATGACATATTCTATCGCCTTGTTGAATTACCCTCGAAAACAATCTCTGAAGTTGTGAGCGAGTCCAAGCTTTATGAATGGATGGAGGTCATTTTGATTCAACTGGTTGTAAAAAATTATCAAGCTTTGTGCCATAAGAAGGAAAATGACGAGAAAAATTACCCGGATTTCAAAATTGATAAGACTTTGGAAAAGTGGAAAGAAAATGGGACGGCTAAACGGAAACTTATTGGAATCCTAGCCGACGCTATTTTCCAAGAAGTAGAATGTCCAAGTGGCTTTACTACAATTGAACCGAAAGTAATTGGCCAAGCAGTGAGGTCCATTGAAAAATTAACCATCACCACCGCTTTGGTGAATGGTATACATGATGTTCCATTGTCCGGATGGATGAAAAAGATCCGACAGCATGAACTAATGGAAAATTTCAAAAGTCTGAAAACCATTGACGCCATTTTGAAATTCGAAGACAAATTTGGACCACTGGTTGATAAAATTCTAGAAGTTTGCAAGAGGCAACCCGAGCAAGAAGTCTTCAAGTTTTTAAACAATTTTAACTCCTGTCGGTGGGTAATGGATTCAAAGTTATGTAAGCAGATGGAAACTTGCAATGATTTTGAACGACTTGCAAGCATTTGCGAGAAATACTCAAATGATGTTAAAACTGCCAACAGAGATATCGCTGAAATTTCCAGGCTTATGCGAGAGGATCCGAAAAATTCCAATATTTCTGAACACTTGGATTTCCGTCCCATTTTTGATGAAGGTACATTTAAACCCGTCGCTTGGGAAGAAAAATGTCCACTTCAAAAGGACGTAGAAGCTATTTGGAAAACAATGAACCGCGGCTCTCATATAGCTTTGGAAGTTAAGAAGGTAATAAACAGTTCCAACGATTCAATACTTACCAAATGGTATAAAAAAGCAACGCTCAAAACTATAAAAATGCATGCCAAGAGCAAGTATCAAGAATTGGTAGAAGGATCCAGCAGTATAACAAATACCCCAATTAGTTCATGGGATGAGGTGAAAATACAAGAGTGGGCTAAACTCACTTCATTTGGAGACAAAAATGAACGCACCAAAATTGTTTTAGAACACTTGCATGAAGTTTTGGCCGTGGTGTGCAGAGCGGTATACATAAAAGTTGAATATTATCCTCGAGACACTCAGCTGGCCTCTGCCTTGATCCTGCTCCGTAAATCGTTCAAGCAAAGAGGATGTCTCGCAGAAGTTCAAACCGGAGAGGGTAAAACCATAATTGTGGCTATGATGACCATTGTTAGAGTTCTCTGTGGAGATGACGTGGATGTTGTTACAAGCTCACCTGTTCTGGCCCAAGAAAACCTGGACCAAGTTAAATCTTTATTCAACATCTTTGACGTGACCGCCACCACAAACTGTGATCTAGCTGCAGAACAAAGCGAAAAAGAAAGGAAGAAACGATATCAGAGTCGAGTCATCTACGGAGATGTGGCAAGTTTTCAGAGAGACATCCTTCTTACCGAGTTCTTCGATAAAGGAATTACAACGGGGAGAACAACCGACATTATTTTCATTGACGAAGTGGACAGCATGTTGCTGGACAAGGGCGAGAATATTCTCTACTTATCCCACAATATTCAAGACCTGCGATCGCTTTGGCCAATATTTGTTGAGATTTGGAATTTTGTGCATGCGCCAGACGTGTACAAAGGCCGCCCCGAGGATATCGTCTTGGTAGTGAGACTCATTAAGGACAGGATCAAGAAACAGGAACTTTTCTTCCCGAAAAGTCTAAACACATTTATCAATGATAAGCTTGTCGTGTGGGTGCAGAATGCATTCCTTGCAAAAAACATGAAGGAGAACGATCCTTACATACTCTCTGATGTGAACAGAAAGGGGCCTACCATTGTCATTATGGATAAAGACACAGGAGTAGAGCAAGTCACAATGAACTGGAGCAATGGACTTCAACAATTCATACAACTCAAGCACACCGATAGATTAACATCCGAAAGCTTAAAGGCTGTCTTTATGTCAAACATATGCTACTTTCGAAAATTCAAAGGTAAACTATTTGGAATTACTGGGACCTTAGGATCAACTACAGAAAGGGAACTTCTATCAAAATGCTATCAAGTTGATTTTTTTGCTGTCCCTCGGTTCAAAGCTCGGGAATGCATTGAAGATGAAGGATTCGTCCTCCACGACGAATCATCGTGGCTCTCACAAATTCAAGAGGTCGTATCAGATAAATGCCTTAAGGATCGAGCAGTTTTGATTATTTGTGAGAATGTAGAATCTGTCGACAAAATAACTGCGGCCCTTCGCCCTCAACATTCTGACAGAGTTTATGCGTACAAAAGCTCATTCGACGAAGACTTCCGTAAAAAGAAGGAAGAAAAGCCGTTGGATTGTCGTGATATCATAGCAGCCACAAATATCGCAGGGAGAGGTACGGACTGGAGGACTTCGTGGAAACTTCAACAGAAGGGGGGCCTACATGTAATTCTCTCTTACATGACTGGAAACATACGAGTAGAGGAGCAGGCTTTTGGTCGAACAGCTCGTAATGGACTACCAGGGTCGGTTCAATACATATTATTGCATGACCATGACGGGAATGAGGACACGACAGTGAATAGTCTCCGAAGAGAGCGAGACGAAAATGAAAGTAAGCGATTGGATAACTTCAGAATCAAGAGCATCCCTCGAATTGAAATTGAAGAGAAATTATGTCAAAGATTCCATGAAACGCTGACAAATGTTAAATCCAAACTTAAAGAAGACGATCCAGAAGTACTAAAACTTCACATTGAAAATTTGAAAAATAAATGGGCGTTATGGCTTGATTCAATGGCTGAAAGATTAAAGGCTGTTCATGTCACAACCGAAGAACCTATTATAGAATCCTTCGATAAATTCCAAGAAGACCTGTTAAACAAAGCTGGAAACGAGGAGAAATTTGAATCCGGACCGGTCGAGCTCATTAAGCTTGGCAAGTTCTATGAAGAAAAGAAGAATTTCACTAAAGCAAAATCATATTTTGATCGAATTATCGAATCGGAGCCAAACTACTCAGAAGTAGCGCACTTTTACAAGGCTGCATGTATTCTTCAAGAAAAATCATCAGACATAGATGCAAAGCGACAGGCGATATTACATTTAAAATCAGCGAACAAACTTTTGAAGAAACGGGTTAATCAACTTATGTCATCTGCACAGACCTTACAGTTTACAGACACCATTCGAAGACAGGATGGTAAAGGGACAATGTCCAACAGATATGAAAAACAAGTAGAAAACGAATGTGAGTTGTATCAAGTTCATTGTGGGAAGATTGAAGAGGCTATTGGTTCTTCAATAACACCAGCAACTTTCAAAAATGTACAGTTTGTCGATGATGAGAATGAAAGTAACGAAATTTTTGAGGTGCTACGGAAGAATGACTGCATTTTCAAAAACTACAGACTAAGTCAAAAAGTTTCGTTTACCGCTTCTCATAATGTGGTATTTAACGACGTCCCCAATGATTGGCCATGCACTTTCACTTATTGCAAAACCTTTCTTTTCAAATTTCTCAAAAATTGCCTTGAAGAGGGAACTCGGAAGGGTCGATGCTTAGAGAATAACTCCTTCTGTGAAGTCTTCAAAAACTCAATATTTACTCGCGAAAAGTTTTGGAATTTCCTGGTTGAAAAAGAAGTTCTAGCTAATCCAAAGGTAGTGAATCGTATTATTGTACGCAGTTCATCAAAGGAATATTTCAAGAATATAGTACTACCCGATGAGTACATTGATTACTTGAGTGTCATTCAAACACTTCTGGAAAAGTGTGATAAGGAATGTTATGACATGAATCTTCTTGAAGAATTATGTCTCCCCCCCGAGAAAATTTCTAAAATTGAGGTGGAACTTGCAATAGCGGGAATACTTTCCTCTGAGTATGTAAGGGAGGCAGAAGTTCACCCGAAATTAAAAGAAAATTTAAAATGGAATCCCAACCAAAAATCTTGGGACGGCTTCCCTACCGAATTACAGGAATACCAGGACTTGATTGAGGCAATTATTGAGTCTAATATGGGTGAGGACTCCAACCAACCCGAGTTCCAAGATTGCGTCCGTTTTGATGATATTCCTTTGCCAATTGACGATCTCTCAGCATCCAAACAAATATGGGAATTTTTACGAGGAATAGGAGCGATTAAAGATGTCCGCGTCAACTTCTCCGTGGACATAGCAAAAAGCAAGTCAAAGATAAAGTCTCGTCTGGAGCAAATCCAAACTTCGTTGCAAAAAGAGGAAGATCTCAAGAGCATCTTCGTCAAATACCATGAGATGTCTGAAATACGACCGACTATTGAAGGCGTGATGGTAGTTATCGAGAAGAACATTGGAAAAATCAAGACACTTCCCGGTGTTGATGTAAGCTACGTTCCTCTCTCCGACTACTACAAGACTGGGCAGTATCCTCCCGAACTGGAAGATTTCGAAGACCAAAGTTTCGGAAACATGTTGTCACTCCATGAAAAAATACATTGGTGGGACTGGGGTGCTTTCATTGTAGCAATGTTGGGTTTGACTCAAATAATTGCTGGAATCTGCCTAGTTGTATTTACAGGTGGAATTGGCATTCACATAGGGGCGGGGTTAATAAGTGAAGGGGTTGGTGATATACTATTTGCAATACAAGCTGGACTCAACAGGAATTTCAGCTGGACAGACTATGCCGTTCATAAAACAATGAGCTTAGTCTTTACAGTAATTACAGGCGGTATCGGTTCTTGGCTAGGTCGTGGCGTTGAAGCGGCTGGATTTGGCTTGCGAGGAGTTTTCTCTCTGCTTAAATTGGCTGGAAAAAATTTGATAAAACAAGGTTTCTGGCTTATTGCAAATTACTTGGGAGAGTGGGGCTTGGATAAGTTATTGGACTACATACGAGAAAAGGTTGTTGATAACTGCAAAACTTCCGTAGGGGACACATTAAGGAATAATAATTGCCAGCTTTTCGAGGAACTGGGCCAAGTAATGGACGATGTCTACGAGCACAGTTACGAAAATGGTCAGGCAGAAAAATTTATCGAAGATTCTTTTGCTCATGTGTTCAACGATCAAAAAGGAGGAAGTGTTGGAGAGAATATCACGAGCAAAGCTACAGAGGTAACTGAAAGTGTTGTCAATTGTTTGGGAAATTGTTGCAAAATTGCTAATCACCAGGTATTTGCTAATTCAAGTAACAAGTACATATCAAGGGCTAAGCAAGTTGGAAAAATTATCAGTTATATTCAGAAAACTGCTGCATTTATAAAGCCAATGATAGAAATGGCAACGTACGGGGCAGAAATGTTGAAAGCGCTTGTCAGAAGCCTTAAGATGAGACTGGAGGACTTGAAAATGAGACGAAATGACCACCGGAACCGGAGCAAAGAAGAGAAATCTCCCCGTTCGACTTTCGAAAAGTTCAAAAAAATGTTTTTTGATAGCATCACTTCAGATATTATCAATTTCATTGCACACACTATTCAAGAGGAGTTTCTTAAACCCGGATTAAATTACTGTGCAAAATCTGTGATCAAATTCCTAAACAAAAGGATGAAAAAGAATGCTTCAAGTTCCCTCCGTCTGTTGAAAACCAAGAAGACCACAAAGATAATCACGAATTTTCAATTTCAAGCCAAGCAAACTCGCAAGGAAAAACTGAGTCGCAGAATTAAGGGGAAAGTCAACATAAGAGAATTAGACCCTCAAACATTAATTCAGGGCTCTTCGATAACCATCACCGGCGCATCCAATTTGTTCGGGGATGATGCGGCCTTTTACCAGGACAGCAAAGGACAGATACATTTCGGAAAGCCCTCTCTTCGTACTTGTATCCAAAACTTTGGCAAAGGCAGTTCCGCATCCATTTTAGAACTCTTCGTATGTGCCTGTTACTTCAGATTTACCATCATCGTTGAAGATAGAACAGGAGAACTCAATTGCCAAGGTGACAGCCTCCAAATCGACCCAGTTCCGCACTCAGGCTCAATAAAAAATCACAAGCAGGGATACACCACCGTCCGTTTAATTTACCTGAGAAATGCCGATGATAAGGCCCGGTTCAAACCGAAGTTTGGGGACAAGGGGGGCATTCAAGAACTAACAGGGGAGGATGAATCTAGCAGAATTGGTCTGTACCAGAGTTTACTATTTTTAAAGGCTGCCACGAGAATACAGGGCAATGTATTGCGAAGTCAACTGCAAGAACTGATGAAAGATGCCTGCAAGCCAAAAATAGTATCAAACACCATTACAGAGGTCAAAGGGTTTGTCAAGTCTAATTTGAAGCACATCAACATCATTGAACATCTTTACGAAAAATTGGCACAGCAAAGTGCTGGAGAGATAAATACTAAAATCACTCTTGAAAGCATACAGTCCCTAAGTTTGGATGGAGTCGTGTTGGGAGAGGATGGTTATGGGAATGGTTACATGCTGAAGAACATCCAAAAAATTGCCAGCACACCTGTGAACATATCCTCTGCCGCTTCTTCAAGACATCGCAGACAAAGAACAGCCACTTGTAAAACTTGACATACTCAGTAACATGCTTTAATGGCAGTTGTTGTGCTAACGAATAATTTATACTCTCTAGAGCTACCCAGTAAATTCAAGCTATATTTCCTTACATATTTCTTTATTTTAAAAAGCTAGTCTGTTCTACTCTAATCTAATGTTACAATTATTAACTCAGTTTGTCAGTTTGTCCATTGTCGAGTTATCGTCCTGTTTTTTATTTATGTTGTGATACAATAATAGTTACTTTCGTATTTAATGACTACATTAAAGCAATGATTGACCCCGAAACGTATTTCTATTTACCTGTTCTGTGAAAGTTACCTAATAATTATTGTAAGCGCTCGTATGTAAAGCAATTACATTAAAAAGTTCGCTGTGGTTAAAATAAACTTATTTAAATAAAGCTGAACTTCAGAAATTTCGTCAAATTGACAAATTCATGCCGTAAGTATCGATGGGAATTGGGTACGCCGGGGTAAATTGGAAATTTTTGATTCCAAATCTAGAAATGAGTGCATGGGTCTACTAATTTAAGTCTCTCAAATTTTGTAACAATTGGCTGCATTAAACAGGCTCACACGCAATTAATTCCAAAATTACACCATGCAACAACCCACAACTCAGGTGGGTGGAAAAAAGTTCAAATTAGCATTTTTGAATGCTTAATAACCTAGAGTTTTAGAGAGAATTTTGTCTCGTTGCCAGTGTGAAAGCCGATAAGACAATTTTTCAGGAACGATTTCCAGACATTACTCGTTTTTAGTTTTGAGGGCACCGCAGGGACCCTTATTAAATTTAGTTGACGAAACACACATGATTCGGTAAATTCTAGATACTATTGTTTAGGTTGTCCCATAAAATAAAATTCAATTACTATAAAAAACAGTATTTATTCAAAAAATCAACCCCTTACTCCCCCATCTTAAAGGATAAAAACAGTCTTTTTCTATGCAAAAAAGCATTATGATAATTACTTTCATTTAAAACTCCATTCTTTAAGAATAAAATCAGCCCCTCTCTCTCCTATCATAACGGAAGGAACATTTGTATTGCCCACGGGTACGACGGGCATGACGGATGCATCAATCACTCGCAAGTTCTTTACCCCTCGGACTCTCATTTCCGTATCTACTACGGAATTTGAACCGTCTGGTCCCATGGCACACGTCCCAACGATATGATGTAAACTAATTGTAAACTGCCGAATGAAGCATTCCCAATAAGCATCACTACGGAATTCAACATTTTCACAACCAGGGAACCGCTGAGTGGTGAACCGTGCGCCGATGCGTTGGAAACTCTTGGATTTTTCCACAATGTCCACCACCATTTTTACACCTGGAAAAACACGGTTATTAGCCCCGAAATTAAACCATTGTATTTAGCTTCCGAGAAAGAAACTGGCTTACCTTGCACAAAAGTTCGAACATCCTTTTCATTTTGCAGGTACTTCGGGTCAATATGGAGAGAGTCATAGGGATCGTTGGAGCGAAGTAAAATTTCTCCTCTTTGATCTGATCTTGATAAGGACGTAATTACTGTGACCGAGTCCTTCCCCACAGCATGTCTGTAGTATTTTCCCACTTTTATCGGGTCCATATGAAATCCCTGTGATAGATGCTTGGCATAGTCTTCGTAAATACTTACTCCTGAATACATTAGCTGAATATCTGCCCAATCTCCCAAGCCCTCTGCTTTTGCGTTTGGAGTAGCAAAGAAAGCCAACCCCTGGACAGCTGTTGTAGTAGCGACGCCTTTCCCTTCCGCAAGGAAAGTGATAGTAGAATCAATCCAAGGATCCCGATCTAGTAAAAAGGATGTATTGGGGT
>JAQFXU010002306.1:0-21673 GCA_034693705.1 Spatulosminthurus flaviceps
GCATCGGATTTTGCGGCCTCGAAGCCCAAAACATTTTTTGTTACCTTTAAGCATTTCCCTGTTTGTGTGCTTCCTTAGCTCAATGACGTATGACAATTCTGAAAGATTTTTTTTATTTAAGAATCGCCATTGCGTGTAGTATTTATATATTTGCAGGAAGCCAACATATAGCGGGAAGCGGGACGTGTTTGGTAATATGTATAAGAAATAACAGGGATTTCTGCCGTAGGTTACTTTTTCCGATATTTGAATCCGATATGTATTCCCAGAAAAATCTATTTTTCCGGGGAATGATTAACAGTGCTGATGAGTTCGTAGTACTGAACAAGAGATACATTGGTGGTGCTTGCAGGGCGGTCGCATGCATAGTAAGGGAGTTATCGAAGATTTTCAGTTTTTTAACGTATGGTAAACCAATTTTGACCAATTTTTCACCGTTCTGTAGCATTTTATATTCCCCAGGTCGTTTTTTGGTTTAACTTTTTTCCTTAACAGCTAAAAAACACGCAATAGCGATTCTGAAAGAAAAAATTGAAGATCTTCCAAAATGTTCCAATTCCATGGAGCTTAAGACCCGCCGTTTAGAAAATATAAACACTGAAATCTTTAAGGGTCCCCCCACTTTAGAATTATATTATTATAGTACTATTATATTATAGTAGAAGACAGAAGTAGTGCGGGGTGCGGAAATATCTAAAACCATTTCTCCCTCGAACGCGATAGGATTAACGATGAATTCCTGCAATCTCTCCTTAATAATTAGCTGATAACTCATTTGAAAGCTCGTTTAATTTCTCCAATCACCAATATTCAATGACGACGCACAAATCCCTGCCCCTGCACTTAATCGCACTACATTACGCATTTGACATTTATTTATTAAGAATCCTATACACAGGGTCCCGTCATTACAGCAAAACTTCGAAGTTCAAACGATAATACAAAAGTTGTTTACAAATAGCTGATAATTCTCTCTACAAGTGATTATAAAGTTGGGAAGATATTATTGCAGTGACTTCAACGATAATAACATACACATTTTTTAAAATAATAGAATGGTCAGAATGCTAGCAAGGCACAATAATCGATTTTCCCTCTAGATGTTGTTCGTTTTCACGTTGATTCCATTGACAATCAAGTGTGTCAACAAATATAAGGAAAATAATATTTTATTTAAGCATGATAACCGTCTCCATCTTTTTGAAAAATTTCAAGCCCGTATCTTTACCATAGGGGCTGCAAACGGGCTTTAAGTACATCTGCGCTTAATAGAGTTAAACGCAAGGCCTTGATTTCAGTAGCGGACTCATGACTCACAATCAACCATGGTTAAATTGACCACTGGTGAGTTTAACCATTATTTTCGTGTCTTCGTGTAAAATCGCAGATCTATAATAGATCTGGATCCCCGTGCATGATATCTATATCTATATACATAGATGACCACTACATTCATACAAAGTAAAAGTAAAAGTACATTACAAAGATTACGTGAGCAGTGACAGAGTACCTACATCTCATTGTCAGGTTGGAATAAGTACTTTCAGGTTTGAGAGGGAAGGAATAACGTCCATCTGGATGCGGAAAACGTAAACATGGGGTTTCGTAGTCGTGAGTATGATTTAGCAATAGATGGGAACTGCGTAGCGCCATTATTTAGGGGAATGAGGAGAGGAACATGTGCAGCGAGACAGAGAGAGAAGAAAGAAGACAGGAGCTGTGTGAAATGGAAAAGTACGGCCTAAAAATGTGATGGTTGATGTGAGCATGGTTTGCACGTTTTCGTATTTGTTGAAAAAGCCTGGACGTTGCAGGTTTTGTTTATTACTCCGACTATACCAAGGTTGTATAATGCATAAGCGGGATGGCGTGTCGGGATGAGTATTTGTATGCACATACACGTGACTCTACAATCCATGTCCTTATCTTTTGACAATATTGTTATTGATAATAATTACTGCTCGTTTAGTCATGAAATAAGGTTTATATAATTATCTTGACACTTGAAGCAAAGCTAAAGGGTTGGAAAGTTATGAGGAGCAGAAAATATAGCGTGTATTATGCGGATTTAGAGTAACTTTAAACTCCGGTGCATTCATCCTTGGTTAAGTTGAAGACTGACGGAGACCTTCGAGGAGAACTCGTAATGATGAAAGGAATGAAGGAATGAGGAGGAATGAAAACATGAGTGAGCGTGTGAGGAATGGAAGGAACTGAAGGAATAGCACAGGAATGAAGAAGGGAAGGAGACGAGTTGGGAGTGGTTGGAGGCGGATCTTGAGAGTGGTTAAAGGGCGTGGATTGGCGGGGAGGGAGTAAAGGGGTAAGGAAGGTTGGGTGAAGGATATCGGGGGAGCGTGGCGGACTCCTCACACATGACTGGACTGAGAGCGTTGGTTGCGTTGGGTGGCAGCAGGCGCATACGTTTTTCCTCAGTGTTCAATATACGAAGAGAGAAGAAGCTTTGTTTGTGTAAAAGCTTTTGGTGTGAGCGGAAAAGAGACTAAGAATTAAAGACGTGAGCCGCCCCAACGGCCCGAGCCCGAACGGCATCATAGCCAGTGAACACAGGGAGCTTCGTAGTGAGCATTAATTTTGGGCTCACTCGCACACACACACATACAGAAAATAGGAAAAGTGTATAGAGTGACTGTAGTCAGAGCGAATGTTGAAAAGGCAGGATGCGTGAGGCATCAAAATCCAAAGATACTTTTATTGAATCGGAATTTGATTTAAGTGGAGGAAAACCTACCTTAGTTAAAGTTCACACGAAAGAGTTACATGACTTGGCAGCCAAGTATTCATCACTAATTGCAGAATCCTTCTTCCTCCAAAATGTGCGTGGGACTTATTCCGATTTTGATTCTTACCTTAGGAAAGCTCATAGTGCCCTTCTGGCATTCCTTAAAACTAATACCCTTGACCCTGAAGACCCCAATTTATTACTGCGGGCACTCTACAATGGTCGAGTTCCCCATAATTCACCTTTCAAACCCACCCCAGTGGTCCGGGACAAAAAGGAAAACATCAAAGGACCGCTACCATCAGCATCATCTTCTTCATCCGCACCATCTCACACAACACACCAGCAGCCACAACAACAAACTCCGTTGCCCAAACCACCCGAAATTAATCATCCTAAAAAGTACACAGAAAAATTAAAGGCGGAAGCCTCCGTTGTTCAGAGAATTTCTGAATTGCAGAAAGAGGGAATGTGGTATGACCGGAGATTGCCTCGAAATCATGAACCATCTCGAATTAAAGCACACTGGGATTACCTTCTTGAAGAGATGACTTGGTTAGCAACAGACTTTGCCTCCGAAAGGAAATGGAAGCGAAATGCGTCGAAACGAGTAAATCATTTAAGTTGTTTCTACTTTGACGGTAGACTGAATTTGTTTTCAGAAAAGAATTTGCAGTCGGTCAGTTAATGTTGTTTGTTACCGGCAACGATTTGATTGCCGGTCGCCTCACATTTTCAGTTGTAATAATTAAGGAGCTTTAGTGTGATCATCTTATTCCAACAATTATCCTTAGATTGTTATTTGTTGTGGTCGTAATTTTGCTTTGTGGATGAGATTAGCTAGATTTTGGAAAAGTAATTTCCAGCAGGCGTTTAAGTGCTCTTTCAGAAGAATACCTAGGCTGAGTACTAATTCGGGGTTATTTGTGTTATAATTTCAGTGCGCCAAAATGATTGACAAATATTTTAACGATCGCGAGATTGAACGACTACGGGCGGAAAAGGAAGAAGAGATTCGGCTGAGAAGAATTGCATCATTTATAGCTAAAGAAATAAAGAATTTTTGGTCGAATGCCCAACAAATTGTGGAATACAAGGAACAATCCCGTATTGAAGAAATGAAGAAAAAGGCACTTGACCAACAACTGAGTTATATTGTTGACCAGACAGAGAAATACTCATCTATGTTGGCCGAAAGTTTCGTTGGTGATTCTAATTTTGTTAGTAATGCTTCAGATACCCATGACACAGGTGACGCCCAAACAGCATACTACCCGGGTAGATTAGGAACTCCTTCCGATGGTACGTATTCTTTGAACTACAACCACCACAGCTTCAAAATTTAGTTTTTCGCATGTTGACAACCACATCGGATATTCCTAAAGTGGTTTTAGAGTTTTTGTTTTACTGTAGGATGGCGAGCGAAACGATGTGTAAAAACTACCTTAAAGTGGTTTTAGATTTTGTGTTCTTACTATAGAATGGCGAGCGAAACGACTTGTAAAAACTACTTGTCAGTACTTTCTACCGGGGTTATGAACTATTAATTTACTAAGAATATTGGTTTGGGTTAATTCTTGCAGATGAATTCGAACCGGCACAAGAGTCGGAGGACGATGATGAAGAAACTATCGCCAAAGAAGAGGAGGAAAATGACGAGGGTGACAATGAATTGTATGATCTTCAGAGAAATGGGCAAATGTCTTTGGATGATTTACTTGACGATCTTCCTCCGGGCTACCTGGAGGAGTTGACCTCTAAAATGGACAGTGAGTTGAAAATACGGTTGGAGTAGTCAATAAGACTACAGACAGTGATTTATTTTTGTCATTATTTGTTTCATAGAAGTAAATGAAATTCACCCATCTGCAAACGAAGATAACCCACCTCCCTCGCATTTTAATTCCGACATAAGTGCTGATACTAAACTCCCAAGTCTGGAAGAACATTTACCAACAGAATTAATACAAACACAACCACCGAACGACGTCCAAGTGGAAACTGTGGAAGAAATCAAAGTTTCCGGTAATCAGCTGAATTTGTATTCTTGTAATTTTCTTGTATGCACCCATTCTTATTTTTCTGGGTTATCTTCATAGATTTCACGGTATGATAGATTGGGAAGATTAAAACCCGTTTATAACTCCTTGGTCGTGTTGTTTTATCATATCCAAGCTGTAAAGACGGGTACACACAAACTAATTACATTGTTACCTTGGCGAACTATTATTGCCCTCTTTAGCTCATTGGAATATGTAGTCACTATTCAGAGCTCGTGAAGTCGTTGTGTTTTTCATTTGATTTTTATTTAATACCCTTAATTAGTTCTTAACCCACATTTATGTAACAGATGAGGCATCCATTGAAAAGCAAGTGGACGAAGCGGTTGAAGAATGCATGGAAGGTGGCGGAGCGGACTCAGCATCAGAGTTCGATACAGATCTGGGTGAAAGTGAAAATGATACTGGAGAGGACGACGCTTCAACGGAATCTGACGAGTCCGATTTACTGACTGATGGTGAAGCCGATGAACTGGAAGACGAGGAACAGACCGACGGATTAGCATCTTTACTTCAAACATTTGCTCCAGAAAGGGTTCGGCACTTCTTCATTAATTATTGTGGTAGGGTCAGTGACAGATTTTGTTACTTTAAATCTTACTGTTGTTTGTACTGATTTATCGCAGGCAGGTGAAGTTAACGAAGAGGATGATGCGCTTAATTCAGTCGCTGCGATGGCAGAATCTTTCCAGCCTAAGGGCTACACTCTTTCTTCACAAACGGTCCGCAAGATTTTCTACATAGTATTAAACCCATATGGATATTATCGTTTATGATGACTGCCATGAAGTGTCTCATTTATAATTTCAGGTCAATACTAAAGTTCCTTCGTTATTACACCATTCCCTGCGTGAATACCAGCTTATTGGTTTGGATTGGCTAGTGACAATGCATGAAAAAAAGCTAAATGGAATCCTTGCCGATGAAATGGGACTGGGAAAAACTATTCAAACTATTGCGTTATTGGCTCATTTAGCATGTGAGAAGGGTAACTGGGGGCCGCATCTAATTGTTGTACCAACTTCTGTTATGCTCAATTGGGAAATGGAATTTAAGAAATGGTGCCCAGGTTTTAAAATACTCACCTATTACGGCTCAATAAAAGAGAGAAGACTGAAACGAACAGGTAAGGTTCGCGTTACCCCATTTCCAAGGGGTACAATAGTTCTATAACATTTAAGTCATTTGGAGTTGCCAACATTAAAATTTCAAATTTCAGGTTGGACCAAGCCCAACGCTTTCCATGTTTGCATTACTTCGTACAAGCTTGTTATCCAAGACCATGGTAGCTTCCGACGGAAACGTTGGAAATATCTCATCCTTGACGAAGCTCAAAATATTAAGAATTTCAAGTCCCAGCGATGGCAACTTCTTCTCAATTTTTCAACGCATAGGTGAGACTCGTTGTATTAGAAGTGTAAGGCCGTCATGTTTAATTACTTTTCTGTTACTAAAACCTAATGTGGATTGTAATAGGAGGCTCCTGCTTACCGGCACCCCGTTGCAAAATAACTTAATGGAATTATGGTCCCTTATGCACTTTTTAATGCCCAATGTCTTCCAGTCCCACCGCGAGTTTCGTGAATGGTTTTCAAACCCGGTTTCTGGAATGGTAGAAGGGAACTCAGAATATAACGAGAACATAATCCGTCGTCTTCACAAGGTGATATTACTTATGCAATACCGTACAAGAATTAAATGGACGTGACACGGCGACATCTAAAACGGAACTAATTTTTATGTGTGAATAGGTTCTGAGACCCTTCATCCTCCGACGGTTGAAATGTGAAGTGGAAAAGCAGTTACCTAAGAAGCATGAGCACGTGGTTATGTGTCGGCTATCGAAACGCCAACGTTTCCTGTATGAGGATTTCATGTCCCGTTCCAAGTAAGGAAAGTTTTCCTGAAAACGCATGCGGCGTATAAGCCTTGATTAAAGAATAACATGGTGGTAAATTATTTGTAGGACGAAGGAAACTTTAGCAACAGGAAATTTACTAAGCGTTATCAACGTCTTAATGCAGCTGCGAAAAGTATGTAATCATCCAAACCTTTTCGAGTCTCGACCTGTGATTTCACCACTTCTTAGTGTTGGCATAACGTACCTCATTCCTTCCATTGTTTGGAATCTTCGTGAGAATATAGTTCAGGTAAGAGTATATACCTTCATCACGTAATAGTAACGCGCGTAGTCTATTGTCAACATTGCCAGAATGTTATATTATTAGTTTATGCCAACTGAGGTTGATATAATAATTGCTGAACAACATGTTTCTTTTCTCCAGGACATCGCACACCCTTTATTTGGAATGTCTAAATCTGATCTGTTCTACACCAAGATGCAAGCAGAGCGCATTTTAAGTTTGAAACCTCCCGGAGAGGAAAGCTATTCCCCTAGTTCTTTTCCATCTTCAGACGGTTACATAGGCAATAGTGGTTACTTGAAGAGAAAGCACTCAGATCAGGATGAAGATATCACGGAATATGATTATATTCTTCAGACCACCGTTGTTGGTACACTTCCTGATGGTAGTATTAAATGCGCGCCGAAGAGAAGGAAGTTTCTTAAATGGTGTGCAGACGTTGCTCTTCCAGCTCCAAGAACCAAGGAACCCATTCCATTTTTTCTTATGAATGTCGACCCAATGCCCTACCTCGACGATATCAATTTTATAGAGACGGTAGGAGAATCTGCTCCTAAACCATTTTGTTTCAAGGTGGTCAGTCAGCCTGTGAGTTTATTTTTTCAGCGATATGCGATCTTTTTCAACTCAAATGGTAACATCATTTCTCGTAAAGTAACGCATGCATTTTTTGTTTAGAGTGATAGTGATCGTCAGCAGATTTGTAAGGCCGACAATCTTGTATTATCTGCTGAAGCTGGGTTTCAGCACAACCCTGTTTCAGGTAATATTTCAGGTAATAATACGAATGGTAACTGTCGTGGTTCTACCCTAGTACAAGTTTTTTTCTAGTAATAAGTTCAGATTCTTCTTACATTTTAGAAGCGCGCTCACCGTGTGCATCGAGCCCTGAAGCTCCTAGAGGAAAGCCCGTGAGCTATGAGGAGGATGATGAGCCGTCCGAATCTGAAAGTCTAGAGGAAGAGGAAGACGACGAGGAAGATAACGAGTACGCGGAGGATTCCTTCGAAGAAGAATCTGATGAGATTTCGGAAAGTTATTCGGATGATATTGATGATGAGGGCCCATCCCGTAAGCGCAGAAAAAGATCTTCACCCCATAAACTCGACCGGAAAAGACTGAAAAGAATGTCAATCATGAAGAAAACCGAGGATGACGATAAATGGAAGGACAGTAACAGTACGGACGAATTCGCTGATTCTACCGATTTTGATGACACTGCATCTGAAGATTTCAATCTGGACAAAAGAAATAAAGTTAACTGTGGAATGCGAAAATCGTCTAATGGTGCTCAATGGGCAAAGGCGATGGGATACAATCCATCTGAGTTTCAAGAGGTAAGTGTAGATATGAGCGTCAATAGAATCATGGCTTGTTAAGATTGCTTCTCCATCTTTGGGCAGCCACACTGAAGATTGTGGTCTGCTTGACCAAAGAGAAGAACATTAAAATCAGAACTGTAGTTCCGGCAGTTCCTTTATTAGGTGAATTGTCGGAGTGTATTTTCTGGAATAGTTTAATCAAGGGAAGCAATAATTCCGTCAGATATACCAGCAGCATGTCGAAGTATTCGCATATCATTGCTTGAGCTTAAGTTATTTTTCTAACAATTTCCAGACTGACGTTCAGGCAAGGTCCATTCGTAATCGGAGGGGCTTAATTGATCGACTTAAATTTGTCAATGATCAGCGATGCGAAGTTCTACCAGTTTTTGGTTTCGACGCCTTAGAACAATGCAGAATACTAGGGCGCCTTCCCGTAATGCGATATTACGGTACGCGGTGTCGGCATTTGAAAATTCCTTATAGAGGTCGAAATATGAAACGAGATTACACCAATAACGGCTACTTTTTGCAAGGTATAATTTTGTGCAGATCAGCTTTTCTGCTTATGAGCTTGTATAACTAGGATCAATCACGACTTTGCTCGATGGTAAGGGAATTCACCAAAATATTTTTTTTTCTTGTTGGCGGTGCTTGGTAAGGTTTGGGAAAAATAATGAAAAAATTCCTACGTGATCCCCCCCGGCTGGGGGAATTTTCCCATTTCCAAGTTGGCAAAGCTATATCTCAGTACTGGTTGATCCGAATGACCTGAAATTTGAAACTTAAGCTTTTGAGGCAAAATGAGTGGGGGTGTGTCTAGTCTTAGTTTTTCGAAAAACCGATTTTCGGTTTTCCGAGTTTTTTAGGTTTTTCGGGAAAATGACAAATTGAAACAAGACACCCCTACTAAAATCGTCTGAAAACCCCACATACCAAATTTTATCCAAATCGGATCATAAATGCCGAAGTTATGGACATGGCACCGAAATTTAAAAGATTTCAGTTTGTCGATTTCGGTCTTATGTTCATAACTTCGGCATTTATGGTCCGATTTGGATAAAATTTGGTATGTGGGGTTTTCAGACGATTTTAGTAGGGGTCTCTTGTTTCAATTTGTCATTTTCCCGAAAAACCTAAAAAACCGAAAATCGGTTTTTCGAAAAACTAAGACCCCCACTCATTTTGCCGCAAAAGCTTAAGTTTCAAATTTCAGGTCATTCGGATCAACCAGTACTGAGATATAGCTTTGCCAACTTGGAAATGGGAAAATTCCCCCAGCCGGGGGGGATCACGTAGGAATTTTTTCATTATTTTTCCCAAACCTTACCAAGCACCGCCAACAAGAAAAAAAAATATTTTGGTGAATTCCCTTACCATCGAGCAAAGTCGTGATTGATCCTAGTTATACAAGCTCTTATGTCTTTTTCTTTGGAGGTAGAATTTATTGATCATATTTGTATATAGGGTTTGAAGAGGTGTACTCTATTTCTGAGGTGAAGAATTCTCAATCTATGCATTTACGAAATCATCCGTTGTTGATTTGGAGACACACCAAAGCACTAATGTCCGCAATATGGTCAATAGAAGAAGTCCTGGAGGAGTTTTCTCCTATTTTAAAGCGCTTCATCATTTATGTACCTGAAGTATCATCCCCTTTGTTGACGTCGCGAATATTTAGGCCTTCACCGTCTCTCTACGCCCAACAATTTAATTTAGAGGAGGAGCTGCGGGAAGTGCTTCGCCAACCTTCGGCCATTCTCCATCCCATTATTTCCTCCATGAGTACACAGTTTCCTGACCCAAGACTTATTCAGTACGACTGCGGTAAATTGCAAGTTCTGGACACGTAAGTACTTGCTGTCTTCTAAATTGAAATTATTCGTATTCGCCGTCTAACCTAGTTTCATAAAAACTTCAGTACTGTTAATAACAAGGACATTTATTTACTTGATGTCATTATTTCATAGGCTATTACGAAGGTTAAGAACAGAAAACCATAGGGTGCTGATATTTACGCAAATGGCAAAAATGTTGGATGTCCTTGAAGCCTTCTTGAATTACCACGGTTACATATATTTGCGGTTGGATGGTGCAACTCGAATAGATCAAAGGCAAATTCTAATGGAGAAATTCAACTCGGACAAAAGAATCTTTTGTTTCATCCTTTCAACACGGTCTGGAGGCATTGGAATTAACCTGACCGGTGCAGATACTGTGATTTTCTACGATTCCGACTGGAATCCAACAATGGATGCCCAGGCTCAGGATCGTTGCCACCGAATCGGACAAACTAGGGATGTACATATTTACAGATTAGTAAGTGAAAAGACAATTGAAGAAAATATTCTCAAGAAGTCCAACCAAAAGCGCCTTCTGGGTGAATTGGCAATCGAAGGTGGGAATTTCACCACAGCTTTCTTCCAAAAGGTTAGTACAGTGTTCATTACACATACAAGATACCTTCTTGGTAATCCTTGGCTTGTATTCTTAATGAAAGGGAGAGTAGTTAATGTGTTACACGTTTTTCTCGTAGCACTCAATTTTTGAGCTATTTGATGTACAAACCAACGAAAATGATGCACTGAAAAGATTGACTGAGAAATCGGAAGAGTCAGAAAAACCATTGGAGATTCGAGATGTTGAGATTGATAAACCTGACGTGAAAGATGGGGTGGTTCAAAATACGGTGGATAAGAATCAGATGCAGATATTTGAATCAGCGCTAGCTGCTGCGGAGGATGAGACGGATGTGCAAGCAACGCGTACCGTGAAAGCTGAAGCTGCAGCTGAATTGGCCGAATTTGATGAAAGCATTCCATTGGAGGATCTCGGAGACGTAATAATTAATTTTGAAATGGTTAAATGTTGCAGTAGTCGATCAATCGCCCTGATGGAAGATACTTTTTTTCATTTACTTTTAATAGGGACAAGAAATCGTGGAGAAAAGTATGATCGATACAGAAATGGAGTCAATTATGGCTGAGGTAATTTGATATCAATTTTGTATGCTAATACTTAAGTTCACGTTTCATATGCGTACAGCGTACATGTAATCGATGCACTGCCGATCAGTATGGAATCACGATGAATCCGTTCTTTTGCTGCAGTGCAATATTATTGATTATGGTCAACTCCAGCCTGTCTTTCTTTGAATAGTGTTGTGGATTGACAGTTCTGTGTTAACCAACAAGAAAGCCCTGAATATTCTGTTTATGTTGTAACTCTTGAAAGATGGGCCCCAAAGGGCTATTTTTGTTGAAGTATGCTTTTCCATTACATTGATGCATTTTGTTTTTTGTATAGCTGTCCAGAGTAGAGATTTACGCTCTGAAGTTCATGGAAAGCACGATAGATGATTGGTCGAGAGAAACCGTAGCTCAAGCTCAAAAGGAATTGGAGCAACAAAAGCGTGAATGGGAAATGGAGCAGATTCGTCAGCTGGAAGCCCGAAATAAAATCGGAACAGATTACAGCGATGAGGAAGACATGCTGACGTACTCAGCAACGGATGCTCAAAACCAGGTGAACAACAACAATCAAGGAAAATTACCAGTTAAGCGTGGTGTAGGTAGACCTCGTAAAACGAACCGCAATTCTAGTAGCATAGACCGCCCTACTGCCAGTATATCTGGTAAAGTAAATGATATTGCCGTAAGCAATTCTGTGGTTAGGCGTGGTGATATTAAATTAAGAAATCGGGGCACCGCTACTTCAGATTATGGAGGTAGCACAAATGAGAGGTTTTCAACATCCACTTCCTCGAACAGCGCAGATACTAGCTCAGTACGAACTAGATTATCGTCTCCTCGAAATCAGTCAGCGTCCTCTGCCATCAGAAGTGCAATGCCATCGTCCAGATTAAATGCAAACTCCTCAACAGCGCCGTTGAAATCGTATGAAACAAGACACTCGTCGAGTTCGAATGCTGCTGGAAACAAAATGTCGAAGAGCCCTGATAAATCGAATTCCTTGCTGTGTGAACCGCAGTCAGGAGGAAGAGTCTCATCAAGAAATTCAAATAACGCGGCTTATCAACTCCGGAGAGTCGTACCGGTCAAAAAAAAATACTCACCAACATTAAGCAGCTCGCGAACTGCAAAGTTGGATTGTTTCCCGGATTGTCCTGAGGGTACCGCTGACGTCATTTTAAATTCCCATTGTGAAGAACAAGTTGAACCATCGTCGGCTGATGAAGCAGTAGATTCTTCACATTCCCCAGCTACCACCTTGAGCACAGGTATTAGTTGTATTAACCATCGCAACCTCCCATCAAAGAGACGGGTCGGAAGGCCTCGAAAAATACGCCTGTCTCCCACAGCTAACAATAATCCGACTGTTTCGATTGAAGAAAACCATACGGTGTGCATTACTGCTGTCATTAAGAAAGAGGAAATTTCGGATAACGAAGCAAAGAGGGAACATAAACGTGGTAGTGAAGTGCAAACAATGTGTGTTGATGTTGATTCCGTCATGGATAACAAGGGTGAAAGTGAAGCTAAATACCAGATCATGAATAATTTGGATACTGGGAGTAAAGCGAATGGTAAATTGCAAGATAAGCTGGACGAGGATGACGAAGTTGAAGGTAGTAAGAGGCGAAGGGGAAGACCGGCGCGGAAGAGTTGCATGAACAATTCAGCTTCAGCGACATTGCCCCAATCACCTCTACAGTCTTCATCTCCCATTGTTAAAAACAATACGAATGGACTCACAAAATCTCTTCGAAGTCAGCATAAATTTAATTCTATCACTTCTCGCATCTCAGGAAACATAGGGATTGGGAAGAAGTAACTATTTATTTAGGAAATGTTTCATGAAAGACGAGGAAGTTGTTACCTTTAAAATATCAATTGAAAAAAAGAAAAATGTTTTACACAAAACCGATACCTATTTTTTAACGAGTGCGACGAATAAAGGAAATCTCAAAGCGTGTTATGATTTGATTTACTATAAATCTACGCCGATTCTCGGTTATTATTTTAAAAAAATGGTTTTTTTTTCTTATTCGAAACCTATAGTTGTACCTAAAATCGTTTTACGGTTGTCTTAAGTGGTCGCTCTTTGTTCCTTCAATGATTATTATTTATTCTACTAACACACTTGCAGCTGCTATGCGAGGCAGAACTTCGTGCGATTTAACTGATCTTCTATCCTTGAACCTCTTGTGTTCCCCAAGCAAGAATTCTGTTGTTATATGTGTTTTTAGTGAATGAAGAAATTTTGTTAGATACAGCAGTGTATTGAATTCCATCATCATCATGATTTACTATATATCTGAGAGGAACTGGTCTTGATCAGTTGTCCTTTCGTATGCCGTATTGTTGTGTACTGGGCAATATATAGACGGCATTCCACGTTTTCTCCACCCCACCAAAACAGTCAAATATAATGTATAAAATATTCATGACTGAATCAGTGAAAAACCTGCAAAAATCGGAAAGGGCTTTTTTTCATTTCTGTTTTTACATTTCCAACGTATATTATTCACTCTGAATTTGTAGTAAATATTAATGTCGTGTTAACAGGACAGAGTCAAAGAAGGAGCCGAGTGCATAAAATCCAGAGTATATGTAATACGAATTGTAAATTACTCCACTAAAAGAATTGTAAGAGTGAGTAGTGGTTAGAGTAGTTCTTGTTTTGATAACAGGAGTGAAGGAACGTAGAATCTGTATGAATTGTGGCGAAATTCTATGGGAACAAAAATTATCTATGGTCCATTGGGCCAAGTAATGCAGTAGAGAAAATAGAGCTGCACTCGAGGTAATTTTTGTTCGAGAATTTTGCAACGACCAGACCAGAAAAGACGCTGTAAAAATTTCTTAGGACTAATTAATTGTCAGAAAATTTATTATCGCTAATGATTGACTCAATTTCGTTTGCACTCAAAGAATAATAAGTAGAAAGGAAATCTTAAACTTTTTCCGGCACTGTATAATTCGAAGGACTTAGGCTCTAGTTTTTTCGTTTTTTACTTCGGAGAAAGTAACAGCCTTGATTTGAGAATACTTTCGAGAGAATTATTTTATTTGGCAATTTTACAACGGATTTACTCAACAGTTTTTTAATCCATTTGTCTGTTCCGATTTTTGCAGGTTTGGATCTCGCAAGGTGGGGGTGAGCATTTTATGCCGGTAAGGTTCACCTAATCACTTATTATTACTTTTCATTTACTCATTCTAGTTAAGAGCTAATCTATACACCCAGTCAGACCAGATTCTTCCTGCCTGTAGAATTAGGGCAGATGTGGATGATACTACTAGATGAGGATATTTTTGTTTTAAACTGCCCAGTAATTCTTATGTCTCACTAACTTATGGCTCAAAACTCCACTTATGTCTTCGAAATCCCTACTTGTGAAAGTTCCTCTGGTCACTTTTTCGTCCTAGGGGCATTACAGAATCAAATTGCAAAAATGAGAGTTTGTATTTGTTTTGTACGTTCTCGAGAAGATTCAAACTTCTTGACAATGGAGGATAAAAGACCAGTTCAGCTAGTGTTTATGATTATAGAAAGTTACGAGCAAGAAGTTGTTAGGGGAGCAGGCGATTTTTATTGTGTTGGAATGAGTATCACAGGTTGTATGTATAGCTTCCCTGATTTTTCGAACCCAATAACCACTCACCATACCCATTAGCGTTAAAGAAGATGCTGTGTGCTATCTGCTATCGAATGAACTTGAAAGTAATATCCCGAAGAACCGGAGAAGTAATAATCATACATCTTTTTCAGTTGTCCCTGTGTATAGTAGAGCTAAGGTTAAGTTAAAGCTTAAAATCGGAAGCCGTAATATCGGAAATTATGATGTTATGGATAGGTTCTGGAAACTTGACTTGTGCTAGAATGCTATTGATTTTTGATTGCATCCGTACCGCCACCGCGCGTAGTTATAACGGAAATTTTGATTTACGGGTCTGGTTTTGTTGTCACGGCAAATGCAAATCGGTTTGCTTATAACAGAATAACTCGAATTTTTGTCTCTCATAAGCATTGTTTCCTTTTCTTGTCGGGATTGTTTGTAGGATGTTAATTATTTTTTACTGGAACAGTTTATTAGGAACTCTGCATGGGCGTTACACATAATTATTGAAAGACACGTATATAAAATGGCGCATACGTAGACGCCTTGCAGGGCATTTTCGGGTGTCTGCAAGTGGTGTCATGCACGGACTTCTAGGATGAATGACGAATCAATCAAAAACATTTTGGACGTACAATAAGAGGTGTTAAACTTGGTCAAGTATTTCATTCAATGCAAATTAAGGCAAAAGAAGAGTTCGATCGATCATCTTCGAGCTTTGCTTACATCGTTCAAAAATAATCCACAAAAAACAATAACCGCAATATTGCATAAGTTACATAAGCGTTCGGGAATACGATAATTGCTAACGTTTATAATTCATGTAAAAAGCTTTCACAAACAATTTTGCTATAGTTACAAAGCAATACAAACCACTTGTTAACTCGGATATGCTAAAAACGTGAAAATAATCTCAGTTCTCATGGAGCTGATCCAAATTATCGCTGAATTCAGGAGCAAGTCAACAATATTTCTAGGCGTTGCGTTGGTGCAGAGGAAGGTGTAATGCAGTCCAGATTTTAATTTTCGTTTCAATCTTACATGTTACTGAAAGAGTATTCGGCTGGAAATATTTTAGCTCAGTTTTCGCTGGATGAAATTGTTTTGGGTGAAACTCTTGGCTGAAAATTTTCTTGTACGGTTGATTCGTCATTTGGGTCAAAGGTCCTTCTGCAGGTTAGTTTAACCAACTTAATCGAAGAGGAAAATCACATTGTCAGAGTCTAGATAGTCTAGATTAACTACTCTAGTCTAGAATAACAAAATAACCATTTTCACCTCCGCCTTCGTCCGTGTAGCGTATTCGCGAGAAGTTTTAGATGGAACAGTATTTGACCACCTGAATACTCCGTTGTGTCGGGATGAGCGTTCAAAGATTTAATTGCTTGTAAGTACAATTCGAAGTCTCGTAGGAGGGTACTTACAATTAGAGTGCTTAACCTGGAGGTAAGCACCGAACGTCACGAGACTCCTTGAAATAAAGTTACAGGAAAGCAGCAAGGAAAATCGCTCTGGGGGATTGCGTTTCATGTTTTGGACCAGCGTTTAAAGATGAAGGTGGTTATCTCTTTCCCTGTGCCCCATCCCCTAGTTTGGTAAATATATTTCTTTGCATCAGGTCAGCTTTTCAGTAACGTCTGAAAATTTTAAAATCCATTTAAAGTAAGCCTACCCGGATTCGAGTTTCATTCAAACCTGAAGCTGCATGTACAGCAGTCGGTAAAGGGATCAGACCCGATTTTTCTTTTTATCTGCGTTAGCGGTGTAACATTAGGTTTCAATAATGTGAACAGGGTGTTTTTAGAACCCCATAATCATGAGGGTCGCATATATTGGGAAGCAATTTTTAGGTACCATGCACCTTTTGGGGTAAATGTTAGGTAGGGTCACACAGTAGCACTAAGAAATAGAACCTGATAGGGGCTGATAATACAAGAAGTTGTAGTTAAAACCTTCATCTTTAATAATCCGTGCAGATGCCCATGAGAAAATTATGATTATGTTCCGAAAGCCTTTAATCATGTGTGAATTTTTCAATTCCTCAAGGATTGTCTTGAAAAATTTCCGATAATTTAAAGTCTGCGGTATCTTCCATGGAAAACCCTAAATTCTTCCAGACTCACAAGAAGCCGTGAAAATTAATCAAAATCCTTTTAACGCTTAAAATGATGAATATCATGATCGGGCAGGCCGGAAAAGTACATTGAGTTCTTAATTGTTGCACTAAAAGTGAGTTAAGAGTTATAAATAGGTGAAACAAGGAATCTTGAAAATCATCAATTTGCATATCATGAGAGCTATTTAGCTAGATTTCGAGAGTAAAACACAAAACGTTTGGATCCACTCAGGAAATGCATGAAGTTCATTTTGTGTTGTGGAAGGAAATCAGGAAATCAAAGGAAGAATCTGGGATGTATTTAGGCTTTCAATCTAGCGTTTGTGACTGTTTGCAATTATCTCATGAAACATCCGTTCATCATCTTAAGATGATGAGCATGACGAGCTCTGGAAAAAGTTTATTTCATTTTGAATTTGGCTTCAATGTGAATTTCAATTTTGACGTTTTGTCACGCGAAGCTGTGGGCACCCCCAACGCCACCATCAGACGACTCAGATGTTTATGTGGACTACTGTCATGGGCTCTTGTATGACTATGACTTTATCCCAGAGTCGAATCTTCCCCCTGTGTACCAACCCCCAAAGAAAGATAAGAAACCTGTAGTCATCCCTGCGCCTACGATTAAACAGCAGTCAGCACTACCGGTTCCTGTCCTCGTGCCGGAGGAAGAAATTGTCCCACCCATGATTTCGACGGTGGAGAAAAAATCACCGAAAGTTCCTAGGAGGGATGAACCCATCTTTGCCCCAAGATCTTTATTCGATAGACCCTCACCAGCTATGGCGAAACTTCGAAGGGACTTCCGTCTTCAGAAGTACAACTGTCGTCCAGTTGTAACAGCTTCCATAAATAAGCCTACACTGGGCCCTGGTGCCATTACGTTTCCCATCGTTCATCCCACCACCACCAAAGCTCCATCACCCCCACCGCAACACGAGTCCATTGAATGGATGATTGCTGAAGATCATGCCTTATTGCAGGTGAGTCGCTTGAATGGAAAACTTGTTCAAAGTTGTTTTTAATTCGAATTCGTGGGGACACAATATTTATATTTTGCATTGCTCACTCGCCCTGGCAAGTCAAATTTTTTCTCATGATCCACCGCATTGGCTCAGTTTATTTTAATGTATTATGACTGATGAAGATGTTGTCGATTATTTAGACAATACAAACCATACTGGAAATGCCTCTTTCTTTACTTGTGGTTAACTTGGCTCAAACTCCAAATTGGGACTTGGCTGCTGAAATGGTTAATTTAACGTCGAAAATTCACAGAACCCCTAAGCAATGCAAGATTAGGTAAGTGATAACTGAAGTTTTGGAAGATTGGAACTCTGGTTCCTAATTACGTTGTTATGTTAGAATGAAGTATACAGCTATTTCAATTGTTGCTGCATTTGTTTGAGGTTGACGGGGAAGTTGAGTTTGAGGCAATGAAATTAAAAATAAGTGAAACTGTTAACAGGTACGAAACTATCGTTGGGCCCCGAGAGGAAGGTAAATTGTTCTACGAGCAGCCACCAGCTGTGAAAAACAAAAAGAAGTCCAAATCTTTCATAAAAGTGGGGCCTCCGTCACCCTCTCGAACTGGACGGATTGTAAAGATGTCGCAGCTGATCACAGCTGACAATAATTCACAACTTTTGAATACCTACGTGTCTAAGTTTGACTTGGTTAAAAGTGTTGCCATGAAGAGACCTCTGACTAAACCTATGTCCCTGAACCCTAATATGAAAACTAATAAACAAGCAGCAACAATATTTGCTGAGCATGGGATTAATTTAGAAAATCCAATATCTGCTACTGCCATTGCCCAAGCACGTTACGAACGCGAACGCTTGCAACTGGAAAGGAAGAAATTATATGCTGCACAGCAAGCTGCTGTAGCTGCTCCTGGAACGCATCCTGTGACGACTGCAGCATTAAATGCTGCCGCAGCTTTGGCTGTCGAAGGAAACCGAGGTAATGCGGCTGCCACTGTTACAATTCCTGTGACATCGGTTGGAGCAACCTCAGTAGTAGCGGGTCCAGTTGTTTCAAATGCTGTTATAATACCTTCTTCAGTAGGAATTAGCGCTTCAACAACTGCAGCTGTGGCTACCGCCACAGCCAGCGAAGTGCATAAAGCCAAAATCGCTGCTCAAGCTGCCCAAGCTTCCGATTTACCTGTACTCCGATTTACTCATCCCCCTGCTCTTCAAGAAATGATTCAGCGCCGTAGTCCTGGAACAACATCCAACAATCCAACCTTTTCTAAGCGACAGTATGCATTGACACAGCAACAGAACCAGTTGCAGCAACAGCTACAAATTCTCCAGCAGCATCAAATGACTCAGAAGCATCCGAAAATATCCCTTCAGTTAGCTCAAGTGACGCAAAAACCTTCGCAATCCACTGGTGCTCTTCAGCAGTCTATCACAGGAGTTCAACAAATTCAAGTTAGCAGTGCGCAACCGTCTCCCATCCTTACCAAAGCCCAGCAAACTTCTTCAAGTTTGTCACCATCCGTCCAACTCCAAGGGCAGAAGCAAGTTGTGATGCAGGGACAAGTTGTGACTCAGCAAGGTCAATCATCCGTCCTGAATCAACCAGGAATTCACTTACAGCAAAAACAAGTTGTTATGGCATACCAGCAGGCAGTTTCTCAAGCGTCGCAGCAACAGAAGCAGCAGCAGATTCAAATTCAGGTCCCGCAGTCGCCGGCTGTGCAAACTGGGTCGATTCAGGAGGTAACTGCAGCTCAGTCAATTCATGTAAGCAATCCCCAATCTGTGGTTATCAAACAACCTACAACCATGTCATCCCAGGTAACTTCGAACTCTCCTATCACATCATCTATTCAACTGCAAAACCAGAAGCAAATTGTAATGACTGGATCCTCGCAAGCCCAAGTCTTAACACAGCAGCAGCAGCAACAGATTTCCCAGTCTACAATCCAATTACAGGGACAAAAGCAAGTTGTAATGGCCTATCAGACAGGGTCACAAGGACCGTTCTTACAAAAGCAATCACCTCAGATTGCACAACAGCTTCAGCAATCCCAACAGCAACAACAGCAGGCAGCACATGTCCACGTACATTTGCAGGCTCCGACTTCACAAGGGCAAGGTGTTTCTCTTGGTCACCAAACCCAGACGGTAGTTCTTCCGCCGAGCCTAGCCCAGGCCTTAGTGTCATCGGCTGCAAATCTCACACCTACACTCAACCTTATGACTACATCAAGTCCTGTTTTGTCAACCATGACGTCCACCGGAGGCACAACTGCAACTGGAGTTGTTTCTGCAGCCTCAGTATCCATTCCTCGAGCCCAGCAAGTCGGGTCGCACACAACTCAACAAGGTCAACGAACAGTCACAATGCAGGTACATACATCGACAATTGAATAAGCCCCAGATTATATATTGTCAGAAATCATTCGAGTTGTATTAGAATAGCGGAAATTCTTTGCTGTATTTTTGTATATACGAGTATACTACATTTGTTAGTGGCTTCTGAATGCGCTGTTTTAGTGCTTAAGTTGACGTTGGCATTGCTGGTCGTTTTTGTACAATTGTTGCAAGTGTAATTCGGTGTTCATTCTCCCTTCCGCCACATTTTCTAGTTTTATCCTATAATGCAAGATTATGAATGAGTTCTGTCGGTGTATGCTACCCGTAGAATGTATGTGCTAGCGTTCGTAATGTGTTCTTCTTTCGTAATGCTGGAACCTTGCAAGTTGGTTAATGTGTCGTAGCTGCAGTATTGTATGTTGTAAATATTTTGATTGAATGGATTGTGAGCAAATGGTTGTGTTTTGTTTTTTGTTGATGCGGGTTCTGCTGCAACGCCTAACAGCTCGTCAAACAACACACTGTAGGGGGAAAAACCGTGACAAGAACAGTCTCCGAGTCTGAAGTCGCTGCTTTTCTCAAACAGCATGGTTTAACCTCCTCAGCTCGAGTAGCCTTTGCTGGTCAGCCCGGAACGCAAACTCAGATTGGCCAATTGACGGGCACTAAAGGACAGCAAGTGGCCCAAGTTCAAGTTCCAGCTGCTCAAATTATTACCTCTATGGGACTTCAGGTATGGCAAATACGATCGCACATACTCAAAATTTTATCCCACATTCATTCTAACACGCATTGGCATACTCTTGAAATACTTTTTCCCGTAGGTGACTTGAATACGACATTTATACTTATTTTAAAGAGTGCAGAGTGCATATAGATTAGATGTGCAGTGAGATAAATATTTATCAAAGTATCGATTATCCAATAACTACAAACTGCTGAGCATTTCCTTCGTAGTCGTCGTTGCACCTTTCACCTCCTTCGTAAATACTAATTTGGCTATTTTGAGTAATTTTTGGATAAGAGAGCTTTCCTAGAGCTGTAGCATTCTACTTAGCTAGTATTTACGTAGTAAGATTGTTACCCCGACACTGACAGTGTGCTTTTGGAAACCGATACCCGAAAGGAACCATGTTTTCTTACTGAACAACACTCTTCCCTCTGTCTTACGTAAGGGGTGATATTCAAGCATTCAAAGATGTCATAATTAATATCCTAAACGCTAAGCCAAAAACCGATCGTCCAGAACATAATAGGCTGATATTGGTTGTGACCATTTCTCAAAGGGTTACTTTTTGATATTGGTTGTGACCATTTCTCAAAGGGTTACTTTTTGATATTGGTTGTGACCATTTCTCAAAGGGTTACTTTTT